>MU771071.1:17014-59561 GCA_026770625.1 Nicotiana glauca | reverse complement strand
AGAGAAGGAAATTTTTCTAGCCAACTTAAATGGTATTACCACATTGAGGATGTTCTTGTATCCATATTAATGCCTATGTGACCTTTTCTTGCTAATATTGAAGAAGATTTATGTATTGCCGCTGACCATGCATGTGACTCTGTTCTCTCACTATATCAGAATAGAGAGAAATAATGATACACTTCTTTAATTACAGGTTTCCATCAAAACATCATATTTCAAATGTTCTCTGATGAATATAAAATTTAAATTATTCTGTACTTTAAGACATAACTTCTAGCAGTTTTTAATGTCTTTTTCAACATAATATAAAATAAAGCATACAAGGCCTAGAATAGAATTACGTATAATATATAGTTTAATTGGTTGCTTGCCTTACTTTTCAGAATAAGCTATACATATACAACCGAAATTTTATGTGACAGAAAATGACTAGATTGTATGAATTGTTGCAGTTACTTGATTATATGCAACTACAACCTTATATGCAATTGCTTGTATTGTTCAGACATTTATTTAGTTAGAACATGACTTGCTTGATGAGTACAACCTTTTGGGTCGGTTGTACTCATACTACACTCTACACTTCTTGTGCAGATTTTGGTACTGGTCCCAGTTTCCCGTGTGGTGCATTATCTTGGATCAGCTGACTTGGAGACTTGAGTTAGATCTACTGGCGTCCTCAGACCTTGAAGTCCCCTTCCACTTTTCCCGTATTTCATATTCTTATCATTTGGGACAGTTGAACTGATTTTAAACTCTGTATGTTGAAACTCTAGAAGCTCGTGAATTGTGACACCAGATCTGGGTTGTACTTAGATGTTATTGGATTTTATGTTATTCCGCACTCAGTTTTAGTTTGATTTCGATTTAACTGATTCTACTTATTAGAATTGATTAAAATTGGCTTAAAGATTTTATAATGTTGGATTTCCTAGCAAGTGAAATGTTAGGCGCCATCACGATCCCGAAAGTGATAATTCCGAGTCGTGACAAGTTGGTATAAGAGCATTAGGTTACCTAGGTCTCACGAGTCATGAGCAAGCTTAGTAGAGTTTAGAGTATCAGTACAGAGACGTCTGTACTTATCTTCCATAGGCTATAAAGTTTAGGAACAAATTTTACTTCTATTGTTCTTTTTCGTTCTTGTTCTCTCATTGCTAATTTAAATCTTCTACTCTTATTCTCTCGCAGATGGCAAGAACACGTACTGGATCTTCAGGAGGATAGCATCCGGAGCCCCTAGTGGCAGCTCTTACGAGATGTCGAAGTCGCGCCAAAGGCTAAGGCAGGGGTAGAATTCAGCCCTGAGCTCGAGTAGTAGCACCAGCATTGGAGCCTCAAGTGAAGTTTGATGAGGCGGTTCTATCTCAGACTCCACCTGTTGGACCATCTCAAGTCTCGGAGGGGTTCATCGCCACCCAGTGCTTCAGAACGCTCTAGTCCGTTTGGTGGGCCTTATGGAGAGTGTGGACCAGGCTGGTACATTTCCTTTGGCACCAGCCGTCTCTCAGGTAGGGGAGGAGCGCAGACTCCTGCTACTCACACTCCGAAGCGGATGTCTGCCCAGTATCAGACTTCAGCAGCCCTTTCAATTGGGATAGCTCAGTTGGTTGGTGCGACACAGGCTAGTGATGGATCAGCCATGTCTTTTGAGGCCTTATTAAGATTGGATAAGTTCACAAAGCTCTTCCTTGTTCACTTCAGTGGTGCACCTTCTGAGGACCCACAAGGTTATATTGATCGCTGCAATGAGGTGCTGCGGAACATGGGTATCATTGATACCAATGGGATCGATTTTGATGTGTTTCAGATGACAGGCTCCGCCAAGAGGTGGTGGAGAGATTATATGTTGACCAGACTAGCTTGGTCGCCTGCTCTTTCTTGGGACCAGCTATTTCTTGAGAAGTTCCTTTCTATCCACTGAGAAAGGGTTACCGCAGGCAATTTGAGCGCCTCCAGTAGGGCAGTATGTCAGCCACTCAGAATGAGACCCGTTTTGTGGATCTGGCTCGTCATGCTATTATTCTTCTTCCTACCGAGAGAGAGAGAGAGCGAAAGAGAGAGAGAGAGGGTGAGGAGGTTTATTGAGGGACTTGCTCATCCTATCAAGCTACAAATGGCAAAGGAGACTACGGGTGAGATTTTTTTCAGACGACTGCTAATGTCACTAGGGGGATCGAGGATGTTCTTGCACTCGAGGCATCTGGATGGCAGGGGCTTGATAAGAGGCCTCGTCATTCTGGTGGTTTCAGCGGTGCCTCATCTTGAGGTAGGGGTACTTTTGGTAGAGGACATCCTCCCAGACCATTTTATTCAGTGCTCCATGCATCTCACAGTGCTTCAGGTGGTCGCGGTCCTTATATGTCTTATTCCGACTAGCTAGCCTATAGTGCACCACCAGCTCCTATTAGTGCACCTCTGCTATAGAGCTTTCAGGGTGGTTACTCAGGTCGACAGGGTCAGTTTTAGGGTCTGCATATACATCAACCGAGGTCCTGTTATACTTGTGGTGGTCCAAGGCATATTGCTAGATTTTTCCCTAGAGCACCGGGTGGCTCACAAAATTAGGGTTGTCGTGCCATGGTCTCAGCACCGGGTGCTTCACCGCCCGCCCTGTCAGCTAGAGTTAGGGGTCAGGCATCTAGAGGTAAAGGTCAAGACATTATAGGTGGAGGTCAGGCCACTAGAGGTGGAGGCCAGCCAGCTAAAGGCCATCCTAGGGATGTAGTTTAGAGTGGTGTGGCCCACACCCGATGTTATAATTTCCCACCCAGGAATGAGGCTGAGTCATCTGATGCTGTTATCACAGGTATAGTTTCAATTTGCCATAGAGATGCTTCAGTTCAATTTGATTTGCACTCTGTTTCTTCCTACGTGTCATCCTATTTTGCTTCATATCTGGTTGTACCTCGTGATTCTTTGAGTGCTCATGTGTATGTGTCCACACCTATGGGAGATTTTATAGTTGTAGATCGTGTTTGTCGTTCGTGTGTGGTTAGCATTATGAATCTTGAGACTAGTGTAGATCTTCTACTTCTCGATATGGTATATTTTGACGTTATCTTGGGTATAGATTGGTTTTCACCTTATAATGCTATATTGAATTGTCACGCCAAGTCGGTGACCTTTCCCTTGCCTGGGTTGCCTCGATTAGAGTAGAGAGGGACTCTTGGCCATTTTACTAGAAGGGTTATCTCTTATGTGAAGGCTTAGCATATGGTCAGGAAGGGGTGTATAGCTTATTTGTCTTATGTCCGCGATTCTATTGTTGTGGATTCAGTACCTATTTTTTGCGAGTTTCCAGAGGTGTTTCTTGTAGACTTGTCAGGGATGCCACCCGACAACGATATTGATTTCTATATTGACTTGGCTCTGGGAACTCAGCCCATTTCTATTGCGCCATACGTTATGGCCTCACTAGAGTTAAAAGAATTGAAGGAGCAGTTGCAAGATTTTCTTTATAAGGTCTTCATTAGACCTGGTGTCTCTCTGTGGGGTGCTCCTGATTTGTTTGTGAAGAAGAAGGATGGATCGATTAGGATGTTCATAGACTATCGGCAGTTGAATAAAGTCACCATCAAGAACAAGTATTCATTACCGAAGATTGATGACTTATTGATTAGCTTCAGGGGACCAAGGTGTTTTCAGTGATTGATTTGAGTTCTGGCTACCATTAGTTTAGGATTAGGGCATCTGATGTCCCTAAGACAACTTTTCGTACTCAGCATGGGCATTATGAGTTTCTATTGATGTCATTTGGGCTGACAACTGCCCAGTGGCATTTATGGATTTGATGAACCAGGTGTTCAAACCCTTTTTGGATTCCTTTGTGATTGTGTTTATTGATGATATCTTGATCTACTCTCATACCCTAGAGGAGCATGAGCAGCATCTTCGGATTGTACTTTAGACTCTAAGAGACAGCCATTTATATGCTAAGTTTTCCAAGTGCGAGTTTTGGTTGTACTCAGTCGCTTTCTTGGGGCACGTAGTATCAGTAGAGGGCATTCATGTGGATCCTAAGTAGATTGAGGTAGTTCAGAGCTGGCCTAGATGCACTTCAGCTATGGAGATTCGGAGTTTCTTGGGTTAGATGGGATATTATCGTTACTTCGTGGAGGGGTTTTCATCTATAGCAGCCCTATTGAACAGGTTGACCCAGAAGGGTTCCCCGTTCAGATGGCCAGACGAGTATGGGGCGAGCTTTTAGAAGCTCAAGACTGCTTTGACTACGGCGCCAGCGTTGGTGTTGCACACAGGTTCAGAATCGTACATGGTATAGTATGATGCATCTCATATTGGACTTGGTGTGATATTGATGCAGGATGGTAGGGTGATTACATATGCATTGCGACAGTTGAAGGTTCATGAGAAGAATTACCCTATTCATGACTTAGTTTTGGCATCCATTGTTCATGTGCTAAAAATTTGGAGGCACTATCTATACATCGTGTCGTGTGAGGTATTTACAAATCATCGGAGTCTACAGTTATTTGTTCAAACAAAAGGAGCTCAATTTTAGGCAGAGAAGGTGGTTGGAGCTATTTAAAGACTATGATATCACCATCTTGTATCATTCTGGGAAGGCCAATATGGTAGCTAATTCCTTAAGTAGAAAGGCAATGAGTATGAGCAGCCTTACATATATTCCAATTGGTGAGAGACTGCTTGCAGATGTTCAGGTTTGGCCAATCAGTTCTTGAGGTAGGATGTTTCAGAGCCCAGTCCTGTTCTAACTTGTACAGTCACTCGATCTTCCTTGTTTGAGCGCATCAAGGAGCAACAGTATGATGACCCTCATTTGCTTGTCCTTAGGGACACAGTGCGGCACGGTGGTGCCAAGTAGGTTACTGTTAGAGATGATGGAGTTTTGAAGATGCAGGGTCGTGTTTGTGTGCCCAATGTAAATGGACTTCATGAGTTGATTCTTGAGGAGGCCAAAAGTTTTCGGTATTCTATTTATCCGGGTGCCGCCAAGATGTATCCGGACTTGCAGCAACATTATTTGTGGAGGAGGATGAAGAAAGATATAGTGGCATATGTAGCTCGGTGTCCAAATTGTCAGCAAGTAAAGTATGAGCATCAGAGACCTGGTGGTTTGATTCAGAAGTTAAAGATCCCTGAATGGAAGTGTGAGCATATCATTATGGATTTTGTTGTTGGACTCCCACAAACTTAGATGAAGTTTGATGTGGCATGGGTTATTATGGACATCTGACCAAGTCAACGCATTTCATTCATGTGACAATTACATATTCTTCAGGAGGTTAACTGAGATCTATATCCGCGAGATCGTTCGTCTTCACGGTGTGCCTGTGTCTATCATTTCTGATCGAGGTATGCAGTTCACCTAGAACTTCTATAGGGAAGTACAATGTGAGTTGGGCATGTGGGTTCAGTTGAGCACAATATTTCATTCTTAGACGGACAGACAGTCCATTTGTACTATTCAAATATTAGAGTATATGCTCCGTGCTTAAATTATAGACTTTGGAGGTTCTTAGGATCAGTTCTTTCCACTTGCGGATTTTGCCTACAACAACAGCTACCAGTGGAGTATTCAGATGGCTCCCTATGAGGCATTATACGGAAAGAAGTGTCGTTCGCCAGTTGGATGGTTCGAGCTAGGGGAGGCTCGATTGTTGGGTACATATTTGGTACATATGCAAAATTATGCTTTGTATTATAACAAATATCCCTTTGTGATTGAGCGATATAGTGATGCAAATTCGATCACCGGATCATCTGAAGTTAAATCCAAAAGTGGGTATATTTTCACAATTGGGGGGTGGAGCAGTGTCTTGGAAATCATCTAAACATACATGCATCGCCCGTTCTACGGTGGAATCGACATTCATAGCTTTAGATAAAGCCGATGAAGAAGTTGAATGGCTCCGGAATTTCTTGGAAGATCTTCCATTTTGGCCCAAACCTTTGGAGCCTATATGTATATGTTGTCATAGTCAAACGACAATAGGCAGCGCAAGGAGCGTTATGTATAATGGGAAATCTCATCGCATTCGACGGAGACACAATACCAGTAGACAACTACTCTCTCGTGGTTTTTAACGATTGACTAGGTAAAGTAAATAGATAATCTATCAGATCCACTTTAAAAAGGCCTATCTAGAGAGACAGTTGAAAGATCATCAACGAGAATTGGGCTAGGGACCAGGACAAGTCATCATGGCAGTAACTCTACCTAGCAGACTGGAGATGCCAAGAGCTAGATTCAAAGAGATCAAACAAAGTTATGAAAGACGGTTCAACATTGTAAAATAACTCAACACATTCTCGTGATGAAGAGAATGTTCATAAATCAAGGAAAAGCATTAAGGATTTTTGATGAGTCAATAAAGCTTAAAGATTTTTAATGATTTTTTAAGTCTCACAAGATATGGCCAGATAGTGTGTCTATAAGATTACACGTTCAGAAACCACCTAGGTGAATGTGAAGTGTAAGCCATTTCAACGTGACTGAAAGTAAAGGCCCATTCTCTAAGCACTCATGAAACTAAGCGGTGCCCATGGTTGAAACGAACACAACCATGAGAACCATAGATGGTTAAGGGTTGATTGTGTGACGTATGTTGTATACAACAAAGCTCGACGTTTCAAGGATATCAAATCTACCGATTGACCGAGTATATCCTATATAAGTTCACTACGGAAAGTTCAAAGGAAATTCTACTTATCCAGATGCAATTAATCCTTACATGTAAATCACACACTCGTCCGTGCATTCCTTTGTGTTATAGCCATTCCCCATTCATGTAGGGTATTATTGGGATTAAAGATTGGTGAATGAAAAATGGAGGGAAGGAAGTGGAGGGAAAGTGAGCTCCCATTTACTTTGGAAAAAGAAAAGTGTCCCTCATTGGTGGTGGAAAGAAAAGTGAATGTGTTTATATTGAGAAAGCACTTCTTTTGGTGTTAAATGGGTTGGAAAGAAAGTAAGCCTCGCATCGTCATCGTCGTCACTCGCTCGGCTCGGCTACAACTTCGGATTCAGATTCGGATTTGGTCAAAGATTGATTGATTAATATGTTTTGTCAAAATTTCTTTCAATTATTTAATTAATTAACAAAAATTCAACCTGCAATAACCTAGTACCCGCGACGCGGCTCGCTTCGGTCTGTTTTCTTTTTTGGATTATTTTAAATATATTTTCCCGTATCATTTCAAACAGAAATATTCCCATCCGTTCTAACAGCCATGGCTATTTCTGAAAGGTTGCAAACCTTTTTAGAAACAGTGCCAGAAAGTCTATACATATGCTTGAATCCCAAAATCTTTCCTTACGAGACTTTCTGATTTTCTTCTTCTTCTTCTGCACAAAATTTTGTAGTGTGTTTTACAGCCTTCGAGTGGTTCATTGTTTCACCGGCGTTTTTGGTACCAACACTCCGTGAGTTAAATTGTTCTATCGTGGCAGGATAATATTCCAACACCTCGGGTACTTGAGGGGAATAATTTTCCTAAGGACATAGTGTGCATTTAGTGGGCTCGATTTATTCCAAAATTATTTTTAAATACTATTTTGACATTCGGTTTCTACTAACTTAATGGAGATCCAAGAGAAAAAATATCTATTGCAGATTATAACCCTATAATAAGAGATGAAGTAAGGAAACATTACATTTAACAAGGTCCTTGTCAACCTTTCAAGCATCAATTTCCCAAAAGTCAAATAGGAGGAGGAATGCGTCAATTTGTTCCAAGTTGGTTCGATGGTCAATTTTCTAAATGGTTGGAGTATAGTGTGAAGAAAGATGCGAAATTTTGATTGTGTTTTTATTTGTTCAAAAATAAATTTATTCATGGAAGCGCGGGTGAATTTTATACAAAAATAGGTTTAGGGCTTGAAATAAGGGTCTTGAAAGATTGTGTTTACATGTTGGTGATATTAATAGTATCGATGATAAATATTTCAAGAAGATGCTAGATTTATCAAATCATCATCAATCAATTTAAGTTGTTTCTGATATGCACTCCGAGAAGTTAAAGAGTGAGTATCGAATGCATTTAGAAGTATCAATTGATGTGGAAATACTTCTATTATTGTATGGATTGCCTTTTAGGGTCATGACAAAAGTGAGTCTTCAACAAATCGACTTTCTAGGATTCTTAAGATGGCATGGGGACAAGCAACCGAATGTGAGAAAAATAATATTAGAAAATGCTCCACAAAATGATACTTTGACTTGCCCTATGATCCAAAACGATATTATCAATTCTTGTCCAATAGAAACATTAAAGGCTATAATTGGAGGCTTGAATTGGAACAATTACTTGAGTCTGGTGAAGTTCATACCGGGTGAGAAAAATTAAGAATGCGGCCTTCAGAGACCAGGTGATACTTGATAAGTTGGTATTTTACCAACTTATCTTATCTTTAAACCTATATTTTTGCTATGTTCGAGTGATAAAATTGTGTGTTTAATGTCATTTACTTCTATTTTACAGGTTGTATGTGATTTACAGTCATATGAACACCACGGTCCATACAGAAAGGCAACGCGGACCGCGTCAAGGCACCGCAGACCGCACTAAAGCGATCGCAGGCCGCGGAGACTAGGGTTCACGGGCACTAAGTTAGGGTTTCATTTTTGCCATTTTTGTTCAAATTTTTACACCTACTTTGTCCTTACTCAATTGCCCACTCAATATGCACATTATGCAGCCCATAACTAACATGTAAACTAATCTAAACTAACAAAATAAAGAAAAACGGGAAGAAACAAAAGTTATGGGCTAAATGTAATAAAATAAAACAAAAATTAATCAACTAAATGAACAAGAGATGAGTGAAACATTACCGGATGTAAAGATGAAGTGAAATTAAACAATCTTAAGCAAGAATTACGGACTCAGTAAGGAATGAACAGTAATTTTAGGCTCTGAGAGTTTAGAGGTTGAAAAGGGTAAAAGGTGACCCTTGGGGTCTATTTATAGACAAACAGTGGGACCCATACTCACCTACCAGCGCGGCGACACAAAAGTGACCGCGGACCGCGCTGGATTTGTTCAAGTGAAGTTTCAGTAGGCAGCCTCCGCAGACCGCATAAAATCTGACCGCGGCTACGGAGGACCACCGCAGACCGCACTAAATGAATGCGGCCGCGGTGGGTAACTTCAGATAGCACCACATTTAGACCATGCCAGTGCGGACCGCACAGAGTGCACCGCGGCCGCACTGGCAAACTTCATAGACAGTTCAATTTGTTCCAACTTGTTTTGCACTGTATCAACACAATACCTGCAACATCTCACAACCAATTAGCTCAAAAATACTAAACTACAAAGAAAATCAAAGAGAAAGAAAAAAGACATGGGTTGCCTCCCAAGAAGCGTCTGATTTAACGTCACGGCATGACACATGTTACCATTACCTCACTTCAAATCAAAAAGCGCCACCACATGGCTCTCATCAAGTTCTCCAAGAAACAATAAAAGGCACATCCAGCAAGTTGATTAACCATCCGATTAATGAATGGCAAGGGATAATAGTCTTCGCGAAGCACTTTGTTCAATTTCCCATAGTTCATGCAAAACCGCCAACCTATGTCTGGTCTTGTAGGAAACCACACATTATGAAGATAAGTCATCATTTCATGCTCTACTGCAGTTAGTCTCCCTTGAAGCTCCAAGAGAGGCATTGCATCTTCCTTCAAGATAATATGTGGTTTAAACATTATGAGGCAGAGGTGTGGAGCAACTTGTTTCAATTCCAACACCAGTGGCTCCTCAATTGTTGGCTTTGCTAGTGGAGTTTCCCGATTGTTAATATCTAAAGACAATTTACTGAGTTCACAAGATTCCATGACATGTAAAGCATCAATGCACTTTAGTCTACTTGCATCATCATTTATATCCCGATTTAGAGGTGCGGCCACAAGGGGATCTTCAACATTAATCATAGAACTTGTCTCATCCATTATCACAGTTGTGACAATGTCAACAAATGAGCACACCTCGGTGCTATTAGATTGCCTCATGGATTTGCAAACAGGGAAAACCACCTTCTCATCCCTCACACGGAATGTCAACTCACCCGCTTCAACATTAACCAAAGCCTTCCCCATAGCTAGGAAAGGTCTCCCAAGAATGATCGGGACTTCAAAGTCCACTTCACAATCCAATATATCAAAGTTAGCCGGCAAGACGAATTTATCAACACGAACAAGAACATCATCAATTATATCCAAGGGTCGCTTCATTGATCGATCTGCCATTTGAAGTCTCATTGACGTAGGTCGAGGTTGCCCAATTCCCAAAGTCTTGAAGACCAAGTACAACATCAAATTAATGCTAGCCCCCAAGTCACAAAGGGCTTTGGCAAAATCTGCACTTCCGATAGTACAAGGGATAGTAAAAGCTCCAGGATCCTCAAGTTTTGTGGCCATAGAATGAACAATAGAACTCACTTGATGCGTCATCGGTATTGTTTCACACTCCATCGACCTCTTCTTCGTTACCAACTCCTTCATAAACTTGGCATACCCCGATATTTGCTCAAGTGCCTCCACCAAGGGCATATTGATTGTAAGACTCTTCATTATGTCTATGAACTTTTTGAATTGGTGGTCACTCTTGTGCTTTTCTAGCCTTTGAGGATACGGCGGATGTGGCCTAGGCAAAAGTGTCTTAGCTTTGGGCACCACCGGCTCAGGCATATCAATCACGTGTTCCCTAGACGGGTTTACGACATCTTGAAACCTTGACTTCATCAATATCAATCCTCACATCATTGTTCACATTTTCAACCACATCTTCAATAATCAAAGGTAAATCATCATCCCGGAACTCAACATCATCATCCACAACTTGCTTTTCTCTTGAGGCATGCACATCACAGCCTCTCCCACTTCTTGTTGTAACCGCCATCACTTGATTGGTGTTCCCGCCCTTCGAATTCACTACCATATCACTTGGTAGAGCACCCTTGGAGCGAGTGTTCAAAGCTTGAGAAATTTGGCCTAATTGCACTTCCAAGTTCCGGATAGATGTATTATGAGAAGATAATTGCGCATCGAAATCTTGGTTCTTTTTCATCATATGCTCAAACATATTTTCAATTCTGCCCAAATTATTTTCGGAAGAACTCGGACCTTGAGAAGGGAAAGGAGGTGGATTGTTCGGTTGTTGATACATCGGGGGCCTTTGAAAACCATGCCCCCGGTTGCCTTGATTACCGTTATTGTTCCACCCGCCTTGACCATTCTTATTCCAATTGTTGTTGTTGTTTCCATTCCAATTCCCTTGGTTGCCCAGATTGTTGTTCCCCCAATTTCCACCTTGGTTGTTGTTATTGTTCCAATTACCACCACCTTGTTGATTTCCCCAATTTCCTTAGGGTCGCCATTGTTGATTTGAAGAGTTGCCTCGGTTGCCTTGGTAGTTATTGACATATTGAACCTATTCACTCTGATCGTCATAAAATGCATTTGAGAAACCACCACCATCATCATATTGTTCATAATTTCCTTGAGGTTGTTGCCCTCTTTGCCTTCTCTTTAACATATTCACTCCTTCCATGGCGTTGACTTGGCACGAATTTTGGACTTGTTGTAATTGTGCATTCCCCAATTGATTCATTATTGTGGTAAGCTCAGCAAAAGCTTGACTGTGGTCATGAAACTCCGTATGTAAATGGATGACCTGGGGTCACCTTGAGGCACGTTTACTCTACTTTGCCATGCCGAATAGGTCTCGGCCATTTCATCAAGTATATCACATGCCTCTTGGTACGAGAGTTTCATAAAGTTCCCTCCGGCCAATTGATTCACAATACATTGGTTTGTGGTGTTGATGCCCCTATAGAATGTTTGTTAAATCATCATATCCGTCATATCATTATTTTGGCACTCTTTCACCATAGTTCTAAATCTCTCACATATTTCGTGCAAGGGTTCTGTTGGCTCTTGCTTGAAAGCTAGAATCTCATCCAGAAGAGCCGCCATATGACTTGAAGAATAGAACTTGGTAATAAATTTGTCCGCCAATTCATCCCATGTGCTGATAGAATGATTGGGGAGCTTTTCTAACCAATCCAATGATTTACCCCAAAGAGAGAACGGGAAAAGCCTCAATCTTAATGCATCTTCGGACATGTTTGTCTGCTTGCTACCCCAGCATGTATCCACAAACCCCTTGAAGTGCTTGTAGGCATTTTGATCGGAGGCGCCCGTAAAATACCCTCTTCGCTCGAGCAAGGTCAACATAACATTTGTGATTTGAAAGTTCCCCGCTCAGATTCGGGGAGGAACAATAGCACTGGCGTATCCTTGATTTGGTAGAACTCTTGGGGCCACTCTTGGCGGTGGCCGAGGAGGGTTTGGAATAGGATTATTGTCATTGGCCTGACAGCCTCTACGTGGAGCTTGAGGTAAGGGAACCTCATCTTGATCAATATATTCTACCTCCTCCCCCGCTATGACATTACCAAGAGGGTCATTAGCATTTAAATCCATAGTACCTGAGTGTTCGACGCAAACAAAATTAGTAAACAACAAGGAAAGAGAAACAAAACACAAAATTAACTAAACAGATAGTCAACACCGTAAACTCCCCTGCAACAGTGCCAAAAAGTGGTCGCTGCCAACTCAACGCTACACCAAGGTAGGAAGAGCGGGTCGCAATAGCTTTTACCCGATATGAGGGTCGGGATCGATTTCCTCGGGGAGCTAGAAATGGAGTTGGAATATATATCCATCCTATAAATGTGTGTTTGCTTCAAATGTCACTTCAAACATTTTTGGGTTTTTGATTTATAAATAGTTTTATAAGACTAATGATTAACACTAAATTATACTACAAGAATATTGCTATGTGGTATCTAATGGGAAGAAGGGCACTAGGGTCGTGACACTACCTAGGTGGCTAATTGACGGGTAGATATTACTAGGATTCGAATGACATAATTGGGACTTATGCTATAACCGTTTCACAATTTTACCCACTCTCACATCTCTCGGTAGAGAGAGTGATTTTGCCTAATTGACTCTCTCGAGACCAAATGGGTAGGCAAATTAGACCAAGCAACTAGGGTTCAAGTAGGGTGATTAATCTCTCGAGATTTAACCCGTTAATTGGGACTATCATTTCTCATGAGTCCATCCCAATTCCTTGTTGGGTCAATTTTGGGATCATCGACTCTCTTTCTCAAGAAGAGTTAAACCCACAAGGCTTGAATCACTGTTTCCAACCACCAAATCTCAATAAAAACATAAAATCAACCCAAATAGCAATTACCCATAGTCAATCTAAACCTAGATGGCAACACCCATCAATTACCCATACTAAGGTTGAGCCACAACCCTAGCTAATGGGTTTAGCTACTCATGCTAGATACAGAAATTAAAGAAATAGATGAAGAACTGAACATATTAATTAATTGCTAAATGAAACTACAAGAATCTATCGTAAATATAAAGTAAAAGTGCCAAAAATGGCTACAAAATCGAGTCTCACGAGCGCATCTATCTCAGGAATACAAAAACTGACCTAAAATGATAAAATGTTCTATTTATACTAGGCTGGAAAAACTGGACAAAAATACCCCTGCGGGGTCAGTGCGGGCGCACAAAATGGACCGCGGCCACACTGGCTCTTGGACTTCACATTTTTGCTTCTCTAAACTTGAGTTCCGCGGACCGCGTAGAAGTGTACCGCGGCCACGGAGGGAGTTGGCACCGTATGCAAAAGTACGACCGCGGACCACATTGCTTGGAATTGGCCATTTGTAACCTCTCCGAACCTCAAGTCCGCGAACCGCACAAAAGAGTAGTGCGGTCGTGGAGCCTGAACGCGGACCGCGGACTGCGTAGAAGTGTACCGCGACCGCGTAGCCTTCAGACTGATTATACCAACTCTCTGAACCTCCTAGTGCGGCCGCATTCACTTTTGCGCGGTCCATACTAGGTTCTCTTTTCCTTAGATCTCTTGGTCTTTGATACTTGAGCCGGTTTCACTCATTTTTGAGCTGATCTTTGACATTTCGTCACTTTGTCTATCATACCTGCAATCAAGCACAATCTGTGAGCATTTTGAGACTATTTTGTAGCAATTTATAATCAAAGCATAGGCAAGTAGGGGCATAAAACATGTTAAAATCCCGACTTATCACCCACATGCCCCAATGATGTTGAGAAAGGTCCAAGAAAGCCGATGATCCACCCCTTGCTGAAAAGGGGACCAAGTGAAAAATAGAAAAAGAGGAGAATTGATGTTGCTTCCTCTTTATTTGGGCAGTTCTCTAAGGCCACCACTGATCCCGATGGATCCTTTGCACCTTCATCGGGGTCCTTTGACCCCATGGGACCACTCCAGTCCAGTCCTTACACTATGCGCCACTTGTCCAGCTAGATATATGGAGTAGATGCGCATGTTAGGCAGCTTATAGTTGTCCTTCCCACTGGCCCACCTGGAGCTGGCACATCTACTGGGACTGGCACATCTACTGGGGTTGTTGCCCCACCATCCATACCGGATTTGGTCAAAGAGCAAAAAAAAATCACGGGCAAGATAGAGGCCATTAACACCATGTTGGAGAACATGAGTCGCCGGCAAGGAAATATTGAAAAGAGGCAGAGAAAGTTCAAGGAGCATGAGAAGAATAAATGAAAACTATTGTCCAAGATGATGCAAAAGCTGAGTATATTTTTTGGTTCATATGAATCGGATGATGACGATGATGCGGATGTGGAGCTCGAATTTCCCACCACCTCCAGTTCCGAATGATGCAGTATTTAGGGAGCACTTTCCACCATTTTACTCTATCATGTTTAGTTGCATTGAGGACATTGCAACATCTTTAGTTGGGGTGGCTTCTTGTATAATTGTTGTTCTTGTATAATTGTGGATAACTGTAGGTAAGGCAGATTGGTACTGTGGTTGTTTTCATTTTGTTGTTAGTATATTTTCATGTGATGTGTTATATTAATATGTTATTAGCTTCTTAAATTTTATAGTTACTTGATGTTTATTAGCTTCTTAAATTATTTTTTATTAGCTTCTTAATTTTTTTTATAGTATGTTAGTGGAGATATCCTTGGTTTTCTTTATACCACGGTTCTTTTTCCAAGGATGCCAATTTTCTTCTTGAACCGGGTAATTGTAGAATTTTTTTTTTCTTTTGACTTTTCCTGGTGATGGATAGATAGACAAATTTTTTAAGGGAATTAGTCTTGTAGTTTAAATATAGCTATGTTAATATTAGGAAGAATAAATGGTTTGGGTTGGAGTTTGTGCCCATTGATCAAGTTGTGGCTTGCTTGGTACCAACATGATTTAAACCTCGACATATGAATTTTTGGTTGTTGAAAAAGTAAAATAATTGAAGTAAGGATTTAATGACTTTTAGACTCAAACTTTGGCTCTTTAATTCACTAAATATCTTCCTATACTATATGTAACCTCTTTGAGTCATTGATTTCAATTGAATTTTGGATTTGTATTCCACTTAAGTGTTCATGTGCCATGTGTGGTGAGATTTATTGTGAGTTCTTTTGCATTACTTGTAGTCTATAACTTGCCCGGAATGTGCTTCAAGGCAAAATTATAGACTAACTTGGTTTAAAAAATAATATTAGGCGTTCCTTGGACCACCATTGTGCCATAAATTTCCTACCCTTGAATATTTTCCCTAGTCAACCCATTTTTAGTCGTTAACCTTGTTCTTTGGCAACCATATTACAAACTTTATTCCTTTGTTATTTATTGATCTAGCTTTTGGCACCCTACCTCCCTAAGTACTTTGAAAGTATAAACATAGGCTAAAAGACTAAGTTTGGGGGTGAAGGTTAGAAAAGTTGTGATATGAAAGTTGTTCAAAAGGTGGAAGGTAGAAAAAAATGAATGATAAAAAGTGAAACCTTCCTTGATTTTGAAAAGGAAAGAAGAATATAGAATAAAATGATCAGAAATTGTGAATAAAGGGAAGACTAGGTGTGGAATGA
This sequence comes from Nicotiana glauca, assembly GCA_026770625.1. Taxonomy (NCBI): domain Eukaryota; kingdom Viridiplantae; phylum Streptophyta; class Magnoliopsida; order Solanales; family Solanaceae; genus Nicotiana; species Nicotiana glauca. The sequence goes on along the minus strand of MU771071.1, from coordinate 43,599 downwards.
AAAGTGAAGAAAGGATGGAGAATATTTTCGAAGGAAGTGGACTTTGATTGTAAATTTTGTCGTGCTTGGGGAGGTTTTGAGTCACTCTAACCAAAATTGTGTCCTACCTTAACCAAAAGCCTAAACTACAACCCTTTAAGTCCTAATTGATTTTGAACCAAGTTGTCTACATTAGTGGAGGAATACATGAAGGGCAAGCCTATGGTACTACTTGTATGCATTTGAACATCTTTTTTAGAGAGAGTTAATTATTTTCATTTGATATCCCATTCTTGTTTTGAATTAAGATTTATGAGTGTGGGATCCTCTCTTAAATATGAGGGCACATGATATTTGAGTTGTGAATTTAATCCCATTTTCAATTGGAAAAAATGACCAAAGAAAGTTGATTGTGATAGAGGGACAAATTTTAAAGCTTTAGTGTCATGACTTGATTGCTACTTTGACTTGCATTAGTGTTTGAGCACTTGAAGTGCAATGAAGTTCATGAGAAGTGCTTAATAATTCATATGCTTTGGAGTAATTGTTGGTACCAATCGAAGTCATATTTTTGTGCTTATAGTAAACCTTTTTGGCTTGGCATGATATAGATGTATTGTTGAGTTAACTACTTGGGAGGAGATTTTGTTGCTTTCATTGCTTGAGGACAAGCAATAGTTTAAGTTTGGGGGTTTGATAGGTTGGTATTTTACCAACTTTTCTTATCTTTAAACCTATATTTTTGCTATGTTCGAGTGATAAAATTGTGTGTTTAATGTCATTTACTTCTATTTACAGGTTGTATATGATTTAGAAGTAATGGTGAAGAAACCAAGTGGAAACAAGTTAAAAAGGAGCAAAAATGGACAAAATGGAGCCTGCCAGTGATTTGCTCTTCGCGAACGCGAAGGTACCATGCGACCGCGAAAAAGCAGGAAAGTTAAACCTTCGCGAACGCGAAGTACACAATGCGAAGTAACAGAAACCAAACCTTCGCGAACGCAAAGGACAAATGCGAACGCGATGTATTAGAAACCAAACCTACACGAACGCGAAGGACCAAACGCGAACGCGATGACTAAGGCAAGCAAACTTTCGCGAACGCGAAGGTGTGATCGCGAACGCGATGAAGAAACTGGGCGTGAAAACTGGGCAGTTCTAGAATTTCACATTTTTGACCCCAAACCCTTTAATACACGAACCAGCTCATTTGTAAGATATCTTCGGCAAAATCTCTGGACATTTTTTAGCATATTTTTGAGTTCTTATATTTAGAGAGAACAAGTTGGAAGCTAGGGTTTTGCACACATACTTGGGTCTTGAAGATTTGAATCTTGTGGTTAAGGATCTCTTGCCCATTTATATTTATTTCTTCATTTTCTTGTTTTGTATTGTATATCTAAGTGTGTAGTATTTATTTCCAACACTTCAATCTTGGTTATGAAAATATTCATGCTTAAAGTATGGATTAAATACCTTGCTGTGCTTATGTATTGAATGATTTTTATTTTGTGAAGTGAGTTATTTTTACTTTAGTTATTCTTGTTATTTAATATTTTCAAAGGGATAAGCTAACCCTAGGACTCGCCCATTAACTCCAAGTTAATTTGAAAAAGATAATTTTTGATTAGGAAAGATTAATTAACAAGAACCTGTGGCTTTAACCCTCATTTTATAGATTCTAACTAGTGATAGGATTGAACTACTTGTAGCCATATCCGGGAGTGCTTAATCTCTTAATTATTTTATGGATAATTCAATTAGAAAGTCTTGTTAGTCTTCGGAAGAAGCTAATATAGAATTATTACCCGTGGCTAATTAACATAAACTCACTCATATTTGTAAAATCATAAAATACATTGGATCTTTACTTGAGTGTAGTTCCCGATGCATCCATACGTGTAGTCATTTGATCATTTTACTTGCTTTCTAGGTTTGTTTACATTTTCGCATTTAGTTATAAACATATTTTAAATCAAATTCTTAGTGTTTGGCATTGCGCAATACGTGATAATTCTCTTACATTCCTAATCGCCCACATATTGTTCTCTGTGGGATTCGACCCCGACTCATAGTTGGGTAAATTATATTGCATGCGACCGTGTCCATTTACTTTTTAGTAGTGGATTTGGACGTCATCAAAATTGTACTCGCTGGGGATCACATTTCAAAACGTTAGATAACTTTATTATTATTTTCTTATCTATTATTCGTGTGCTTGAAGTGATTTAACATGAGGTTCTACCTCAAATGAGTGAAATCAAGAAAAATATCTTTTGAGTGAGACAATAACATTCAAATTTGTTTTTATGCTTCACTTGATATTGAAAGTTTTGGCAATGTAAAGTGAGTTGAACAAGATCCTACAAAAGAGGGATTAAGATATTGCTAATGCCATGGAGTTTCTTAACATTAGAAAGAAAAGATTGCAAGATATGAGGGAACTGGATGGGAATCTTTGCTAGATGATGTTTCTTCATTTTGTGATATGCAAGATATTATAATTCCCAAGATGGATGATTCCTATTTTCTTGGAAAGTCTAAGCACAAGTCTTCTGGTATTTGTTATTCACACCACTTGCGTGTTGATATCTTTTATGCTGTAATTTATGTGCAACTTCAAGAGCTTAGTAACTGTATTGATGTAGTGAGTAGCGATTTGCTTCTTTGGATAGTTAGCTTGAATCCAACCAATTCTTTTGCTAATTTTGATAAAGGTAAAATAATGACCTTAGCAAAATGTTACCCAAATGAGTTTGATAAAGTACAGATTCGAGACTTGAGTTATCAACTAGATACTTTATAATTCATATGCGAGCTGGTAATCCCAAGTTCTCCAACTTGCAAGGAATTAGTGATTTAGCAAAAGTATTGGTTGGACAAATCTTGTGGAGACTTATTCGTGTGTTTATTTATTTGTGAAGTTAACTTTGATTTTACCTGTTGCTAACGCAACTATGGAGAGAGCATTCTCATCCATGAAGCAGATAAAGAATGAAGAGAGGAACAACATGGGTGATCAATATTTAAATGGCTGTTTAGTTTGCTACATTGAGCGTGATGTATTTACAAATGTAAGTAGTGATGTCATTATTGGTCATTTTCAAAATATGAATGCTCGTCGAGGATAATTGGAAATAGATTTTGTATGATATTAAAAATATTGTTGGAATTCTATGCTGTGTCAATTAGTTATAGTTATTATATTTCCTTTCGTTTGATCTATTTGTTTATATAAATAAAAAGGATGAATAACTTGAACCGATGCCCAAGTTGATTAAATTGATTAGGTTAGCACCCGTAACTCCTAAATTCTGGATCCGCCTCTGAATATAAACAACCTAATTAATTAAAAGTTAAATGTGAAGTTTAAGGTTAAAGAGTTTTCAAACATAGAAGAGACATTCTTTTTAGACCAAACTAACAAAAAGTGTGTCAGCGTTAAACGAAATAGTTATTCTTTGAGCGATGTGGAAAGTGAAACATTATCCTAAGTACAATTTTCGTTCAATTAATTTCTGGAAGTGATTAAAGTGTACAGTGTCTGGACAAGATTTCAAGTATGGGTGTCAATAGTTCGGTTCGGATGGTTATTTTATAAAATTTGTACCATACTATTTTTTCGGTTATTCTATTATGTATAATCGAAATTAGACTTTTCGAAACCGTTCCAATCATGTCGGTTTCTTTTCGGTATTGGTACGGTTCGGTTAATTTTTAGTATTTTTTAAATATCATGTAAAATTCACTAGTAGAAGTGGAATGCAATAACATACATTCTTTTATAAGATTTAGCAAAACACTCTAGATATTTTTACTGTTTAAAAGGTAATGAATTAAAAAAAAAATGGCTAGAGTGCAGATCCATTAAATATTCTACAACAACGTAAAAAAAATCAAACAAAGGCAAAGAAAATATAAATCCCACGAGTTAAAAGATATACCAAGATGGGACTCAAAAATAAAGTCTATAGAAGATAAAATATTCAAAAAGATAAATCTTAATTATATGAAAGGAAACATATTCGATACATTGTAATTTGTTACTCATAATCGCTAGAATACTTTGTGTCTTGCTAATAAAGATACTTGAAATAACTTAGTTAAATGTAGAAATAACATAATAGGTTTTAGGAATTAGTATTTTGAGTTAATTACTTGTTGGCTTGTAATAGTTTTCACAGTTCCAAGGCCCAAAGAAAATTTAATATGTTATTATTTTTAAACTTACCAAATAAATATATTTTTCACATGTAAAATTTATTCGGTACGGTTCGGTATTTTTTCGGTTTATTTTCATAAAATAAAAACCTACCCTAATTATCGGTACGGTTATAGATTTATATAAAAACTTACGGTTTCTTAAAAAGAAACCTAAAAATTGGTTCGGTACGGTACGGTTCAATCGATTTAGTCGGTTTTCGAATATCCATTGACACCCCTAATTAATTTCAAGTATTGCATGCTTTAATGATTCAGATGAAATTGTTGTCAATTGTGTACTTAACATACCATATGAAAGTCCATAATTCTTCCATATGGTATAGATCATTTCTCCATTATAACGGAGGCCTTGCTCAAGCTCAACCTAATATTATCCATAGACCAAATTTTCAAGAATCCTCTGTCATACACAACAACTGCACCAGGATTTTATTAAAGAGTGTCAAAATATTAAAAAGTAAATATAAGAAAAAGTCAAGGAAAGCAAATATACATAGCATATATACATAAAAAAAATAACTTTTACCTATTTAAACAGTATAATTTTAGACAAAAAGGTGCTATTTGACACTCTTTGAAACTCTGTGACTCTGCCACTGGCATAAAAAAATCCCATCATCTAAGCATACGAATCTCAAATCTCAATTAAGGAGCAATTCTCTTTAATGAGCCTCATGTTATATATCTATATTGCTGTAAATAAATTAAATAATAATTTTTCTAAAATAGAAATAGAAAGTTAGTAGAAATTAAATTCTGAAAATAGTAAACTTCTTCAAAATAAATTTTGAAAAAGGTATAAGAACAAATCGAGCCCACTGAATACACAGTGTCTCCTTAAGGAAATTATTCCCCTCAAGTACCCGAGATTCTGGAATATATCCTCTCACGATAGAACGATTTAACTCACCAGTGTATTGGTAACTAAAACTCTGGTGATCGGCGAACCACTCGATGGTCGTAAAACATACTGGAATATTTTGTGCAGAAGAAGAAGAAGATTCAGAAAATTTCGTAAGTAAAAATTCTGGGATTTGAAGGTGTATTTATAGCCAATTTCGGTGTCGTTTCTGAAAAAGTTTGCAACCTTTCATAACAGCCATAGTTGTTGGAACAGGTGTGATACTGTTTCAGAACAGTCATGGCTGTTGAAAATATTGCGGAAATATTTAAAATAATCCGGAAAAGAAAAACGGGTCTGACCGAACTGGGTCACAGGTCATGGGTTATTCCGGATTGAATTTTCTTTAATTAATTAATTAAATATTTGAAAAAAATTTGTCCAAAAAGATTAATCAATCGATCCGAAGTCAAAGCCGAGCGACGACAATGATGGCGCAAGGCTTGCCTTCTTCTTAACTTTTTATAAGCTAAAAGATGAGCTTCTCTATATATACACTAAGATTTTCTTTCTTTCTACCAATACCAATGAGGGACAAAGTGCATTAGTGAAATGAATTCATTCAAAATTTCACTTCCCTCCGTTTCTTTTTCCCACCATTTTCCATTCACACCTCCTTTGTTATTAATAAATAATAACAAACCTAACACCTCATATATACGAAGTGAATCTCAATTAATCGAGAAAACTGATATCAAAATACCAGATTGCTATGCTGAAGAGAAAACAAGCCAATACGGTTGGAAATCCTTTTTTTAATCCAATGATATAAATGAGAAGACAATTACGTCATCAAGTTTGAAAAAAATCAAAGAGAAACTACAAAAAAAATAGAAGTCAAGACATATGAAGAGTAACTAGGAAATGAATATGGGTAAAAATTCCTAATTATTGATTCCTAGCACATCAAATACTAATATCCAGTTTTGATCGAAAACCAAAGAAATATCCAAGTATTCCATAAACCTCCCCCCCCCCTCCCCACCTCCCCCTCCATCTCAACCCAATTAATCGGAAATAGTCTCTCTACCTCAGGGTAGGGGTAAGGTCTGCGTACATACTACCCTCCCAGAAGGCGGATTTAGGAGGCGGNAAATATCCAAGTATTCCATAAACCCCCCCCCCCCCTCCCCACCTCCCCCTCCATCTCAACCCAATTAATCGGAAATAGTCTCTCTACCTCAGGGTAGGGGTAAGGTCTGCGTACATACTACCCTCCCAGAAGGCGGATTTAGGAGGCGGAAGAGTGTACACACGAACTCTATTTGCGGAAAAATTACACTGTACATATAAAGCGAAATTCAATTTATACCTCTATATTTTGTATTTTGAATCCCTTTGACACAATCCAAAATCATAGCTCAATGGCCAACGAGGTTTAAAACCTTAATAAGATCATTGGTTCATCTCTCATTGGGCATAGTCTTTTTTATTTTATTTTTAACTTTATCTTTTTCTGAACCCCTTAACCAAATCTTGCATCTGCCACTAACCCTAATGCGAAAAACAGAAACCGAATAGAAAACAAAAAAAGAAGACTAGACCATATAGTAGAACAACATTTTTTTTTTATTGTCGACATAGGGGATGGAAGAACATGCCTGGTCATTGACTTAGTGTTTTGTGTACTACGATTTCCAAGCACATCATAGGAGTATGGAGGAGGATTTGGACCCTACTGAAATAATATGAATAGAACATATAGAACACTACATATGCATTGTGTAATTTCTATTGGTACTTATATTTGCAATATCGTACCAGTATCATAGTGTAAAAATCAAGTATAATATTTAAAAGTACTCCTAAAATTTTAATGAAATCTCGAAAGTACCCATGTGATCAATGTTAACCATGAGGTATTAGCTTGTTCTCACTTATATATTAGCGGTAGAAGTAGATTGAAACTCAAAAATTTAGGAAAAGACATAAGGGGATTCCAAGACATAAGTACTACGTCTTAATCTTGTGATGATCAATATTAACCACATGATCAATTTTTTCGAAGTAATACAAAATATGATGCGGCCTAGAAAGTGTGCTCAATCTTTTGAAAGTATGTGATTAGGGGTGTACATAAGTCGGGTTGGTTCAAAATTTTCAATTACCAAATCAAGCCAATGGTGTCGAGTTATTAAATCTATAAGCCATACCAAACCAATAAAGTCGAATTTTTCAATCTCGATTTTTTTTCTCTGAGTTTTCGGGTTTTTTCTCTGGTAAAGTCTTCATAGCACAAAATATGTAACTTGTGCTCCAATTATTTCTTTAGTCCTAGTAGGATACAACTATATAATGTATTTTTCAAGAAAATAACATAATAATATGAGATTAGTCATAGCATTGTACTAAATATGTAACGACTCGACTGGTCGTTTTGAGAAATTGTGTCTGATTTGGCATTTTGAGATCACGAGCAGCTTCATATTATGTGTATAGACTTGTGTTCATGGTCGGATTCTGTTTACGGATGAATTAGAGCCGAATTGGAAGAAGGAATCTAGTTTTGGAAGCTTAAGCGGTGAGAATTTGACCGGAATTTGACTTTTGAGTAAACGACTTCGGAATGAGTTTTGGATGACCTCAATAGCTCGTACGGTGATTTTGGGCTTAGGCGTGCGTTTAGATTTGGATTTGGAGGCCTATATGGTAATTTGAGGCATATCGGCAAAAGTTGGAACATCTCCGTTATGTCATCTGGAACTTGCCTGCAAAATTTGGCGTCATTTGGGATTGATTTGATATGGTTAGGACGCTTGGTTGCAATTCTAGAAGTTCTTGAAGTTGATAATGATTTTCATGCGTTTTGGCATCTGATTCGTGGTTCTAGAGGTTATTTTGGTGTTCCAATCGCGCAAGCGAGTTTGCGTTATGTATTCAGACTTGTGCGGGTGTTTGGTTTGGAGCGTCGAGGGATCGGGTGAGATTCGTACGCATTTCGGAGTATTAGAAGAGGTTCAGTTGTGCTAGTGTTTCACTTCTCGTATTTGCGAGATCATTCTCGCATTTACGATGCTAGGTTGGGATAGGGGAGTTCACAATTGCGAACAACTATACCGCATTTGCGACTAGGCAGCTCCGCAATTGCGACGAAACTGTCGCTTTTGCGAACATTTCATGGATCGCATTTGTGAGCCTTGTGTTTGTGATGACCCAAAATGTCATCTTTTTTTTTAGAATCCATTTCCGTATTTTGAGGCCTTGTAAACCTTCCTTTAACTCTCTTTGATTTGCGTGCGCAGTCCGGACGCATACCGGAAAGTTTTTGTATGAAAAAATTGAGAAATAATGATTTATGGCTTAAAAAGATGATTTTAGTTGATTTTGGTCAATATTTTGGGTAAACAAACCCGAACCCATATTCTAACGGTCCCGGAACGTCCGTAGTAAAATATGAGACTTGGGCGTATTTCCGGAATCGAATTCCGAGGTCCCTAGACCGAGAAATAAGTTTTTGAAGGCAATTGTATAATTGAAAATGTAATGGTTTTTGGAAATCTAAATAGATTTGATCCTGTTGGTATCAGGCCCGTATTTTGGTTCCAGAGACCGGTACAGGTCTGTTATTGTATTTAGACCCTACCAGTGAAATTTGGTGGAAAACTGAAGTAATGTGACATGATTCGGACCATTGGTTGAGAAAATAAGAAGTTTAAAACTATATTAAAAATTTCATGAGTTTTGGTGCTAAATTCGTAGTTTCAGATGTTATTTTGGAGATTTGATCGCACGATCAAGTCCGTATGATATTTTTAGACTTGTGTGCACGTTTGGTTTAGAGCCTCGAGGGCTCGGGTGAGTTTTGGATAGGCCTCAGAGTGTTTTGAGACTTAAAGAATTAGTTGTTGTGTCTCGCAAATGCAAGCATCGCATTTGCGAAGTTTCATCGCATTTGCGATCAGAGGCCAGAGAGGGGGACCTTTGCATTTGCGAAGCTCATCGTCGCAGTTGCGATTCCAATAGTCACCGCATTTGCGAACAATAGTTCGCATTTGCGGAGGCAGCAACTCAGGCCAAGCTTTGCATTGCGATGCTTTGGTCGCATTTGCGAACCTGTTATCGTAAATGCGATATCTGCGACTGTGTCAATCATAACTCAAACAGAATTTTCACCCATTTTTCAAATCTCTCGAACCCTAAACCTCCCTTGGCGATTTTTCAAAGACCCAAACTTCTCCATATCATAGGTAAGTAATTTCTAACTCAACTCTTTCAATTTATCTCATCTTTTTGCAAGATTTCATCACAAAATCTATGGATTTTCATAGGAAATTGAGAAATTTTGGGTGGAATTTTGAAATTTCAAAATTTGGGGAATTAGACCTCAAATTAAGGTCGGATTCCAAAATCAATTGCATATTCGGGCTCGGGGTAAATGGGTAATCGGGTTTTGGTCTGAACCTCGAGTTTTGACCAAGCTAGTCTGGGGTCGATTTTTTACTTTTTGGGGGAAATGGTAGAAAACCTGTAATTATGCATTAAAGTTGAATTATTTAGCACTTATTGATGTTATTGAGTTAATTATGACTAGATACGAGTGAATTGGTAGTGAAATCGAAAGGTAAAGTGGTGATTGAGTGTTTAATTACCCGTTGGCTTGAGGTAAGTGTTTGGTCTAACCTTGACTTGAGGGAATAGAAATCCCCGACTTATGTGCTATGTGAAATTTCATGTGTGTGGCATATAGGTGTGGTGACGAGTACCTATGCGCCACCAAATTTCCATTTTTAGTTTGTTCCCTTCCCTGTTTCCTATTATACTATTCTTGTCTTAATTACTACATGCTTCTAACTGTTTCCATGCCTTAATTTCTACTTGATTATAAATGTTTCCATGCCTAATTGCTTCATATTAACTGTTGCTCTCTTTATTGAAGTATCTTATTGTATCATGGTTTTGCTTTATTACACTGTTGGCTTATATTGGTTTGTTAGTACCTTATGGTACACCTTGGTTGGTCTCGCTGAGTAGTTTACAATGGTAAAGTTTCATAATCGTAGTGATATTCCGTTGTGTGAATTAAGATATAAGAACATTGGAGGATTTGAATTAATCTGTGAGACACTTGTCTTTATTTTTGTGATTGGTGTTGATTTATATATTGGGACCAGGTTTCACGCCACAATAGGAGGAATAAGGGAGAATGCGCTTGTCTGATGAGATCGGGTTGAACGCCACAACAAGAAATAATAAGGGTGGATAGGTGGAATCGGGTTGCATACTGCAACATGAGGAATAAGGGTGATGTGTATTGATTAGTAATAAGGGTGGACAGGTGGGATCGGGTTGCACGCCACAACAAGGAGGATAAGGGTGAATATTGATATTGTTGTTGTTATGTGTCCATATCCATTGAGGTTCATTGTTGTTATGTTGAACACCCTTAAAGATTGGTTATAGCTAAATACTAGTAGAACAGTTGGGTTTTGGATTTACTTAATGCCAGTTATTGCTTTATTATATTTTGTATTTCCTTTCTGTTTAGTATAAACTGTTGCAGGTTGTATATGTTGTATGCCCCGCCACAGCCCATTCACTACTTCGTCGAGGTTAGGCTCGTCACTTACCAATACATGGGTCGGTTGTACTGATACTGCACTCTGCACTTTCTGTGCATATTTTGGAGCTAGTGGCTGATCGTGAGGTTAGTTGCTATCACTGTGTACAGGAGACCCATAGTAGTCCTGCAGGCGTCCGCAGGCGTCCGCAGGCCCTGGCGTCCCCTTCTATCCCATTTCATTTTCTGTTTTATCTACTTTCAAGACAGATGTAAACTTTTCGTTCAGGCCCTTATTTGTAGTAATCTTTGACAGTTCATGAGTTGTGACACCAGCTCTGGGTGGATGTTATTTCGATTTTTGTTATTGAATAAAGTTAAGCTTTTAAACTATTTTTCTTCCGCATTTATTTCCGCTGGTTTAGTTTGTTAAGTCTTAAATATTTGAAAGATAAAGGAAAACAGTAAGATATTCTGAAACGTTGGCTTGCCTAGCGAGTACAATATTAGGCAACATCATAGTCCCGACGGTGGAAAATTCGTGTTGTGACAAGTTGATATCAGAGATCTAGGTTGGTTTGGTCTCACAATTCATGGACAAGCTTGGTAGAGTCTGAAGGATCAGTACGGAGACGTCTGTGCTTATCCCCTAAAGGCTACAGAGTTAGGAACAGTTTCACCTCTCTTTATCTCTATCGTGTTGTTTGATCTCTCAACACTAATTGAACTCTCTACTCTGTTCTTTCGCAGATGGCGAGAACACGTACCGCATCATCAGCTGATCAGCAGCCTGAGCCCCCGATGGCATCTCCTACGAGGGGCAAAAGACGAGGCCAAGATCGTGCTAGAGGACGAGTCATGGGCAGAGCTCAGCCTAGAGCTCTAGCAGTAGCACCAGCGGCGGATCCTGCAGTGGAATTCTATGATGAGGTTCCGGCCCAAACTGTTCCAGCAGAGCTAGCTCAAGTTCCAAAGGGGTTCATAGCCATCTCGGTACTTCAAGATGTTTTTGTCCGTATAGTGGGCTTTATGGAAAGTGTTACTCAGGCAGGCATACTTCCTGTAGCACCAGCCGTCTCTCGGACTGGGGGGAAGAGCACAGACTGTAGCATCTCAGCCAGTTGGGGTAGTCCCGCCGCGTGTTGTAGCACAGCCTGGCGATGGAGCAGCTATGTCTACAGATGCTTTGTGGAGGTTGGACAGTTTCACCAAGCTTTTTACTACTACCTATGGCGATACATCGTCAGAGGATACCCAGGACTATTTGGACAGTTGCCATGAGGTTCTACGGAACATGGGGATAGTTGAGACCAATGGGGCCGACTTTGCTGTTTGTCGCTTATCAGCTTCCGCCAAGAAATATGTCACGACCCAAACCGATGGGCCACAATGGGTGCTCGAGTCCTACCTGTCAAACACCCTAGACATGCGTCTAAGCTATAAACCATATAAACATTTGCTGATTTACGAGAATAACATACATGAAGGAAACCTGCCTAAAAGGCATATGTACGTGTGTGTGTATATATGTATATATATATATATATATAGTGAGCGAGCCGGCAAAGCTGCTATAGACAACTGTATACCCATAACTGAAAGCCGAGAAGGCCACATACTATTCAACTATACATAACTGTCTACAGACCTCTAATCGAAATACAACTGCACAATGACGGGACTGAGCCACGTCATACCCATGTATGTTTACAAGCATATCGTACCAACATCAAAAGCATCTCCGGAACAAGTGGATAAACTATAATAAGCTCAATATTCCCTCCGAATAAACTTTTTCAATTGCGTATTATTTTGAGAAACATGAACAGGAGATATAACAATACGTCACATAGGGAATCCAGAACAAAGAGACCCCTAGTATTTCTATAAATATAGTCGTTTATGAAAACCGTGCGTTTGCTCGTCTCTTATGTATAACTTGGACCATGCCAAAAAGAAAGAAGGAGTGGCCTTAATATGCCCGGAGTAAGGAAAAATCCGTATAATATTCTTGAAGATTTCATCGTGCTCTTTTATAACCGCAAAATTTTGATGAAATTATGCTTTGTTCCTTGAATATTTTTGAACGAAATGAAGCTTCCCTACGAAATATTTTGAAAGAAAAGAATGAAGCTTCTGCTTCTTTGAAGTTTCAACGAAATGAGCTTAGGATCAACTCCTTACCTTTTAATCTAACCTTAGGATCAGAATGTTTCTGAGAAGACTTTATATCCAAGTCTTACTTTGGTTACATTTTAATCTAACCTCAAGTATCCACATGGCATAAATAACTAAGAGTCATTCTTAGTCATTGTGGCTTTGTGCCACGTTTTTTTGGGTGTATTTTATAAATTTTTATCCACTTATTAATTAACTGGGTAATGTCCTGTTATCCGGTAATTAACTAATTACCCGCGTAATAATAAAAAAATGGCCATAAATTGCTTAAAATTCTACTTATTTTTAATATAGTTTATACATTATACTACCGTGGTCATATGGTACCTTGCATGGTACTAGTTCATAATCATCAGGTATTATCTCTCGACCCGCATTTTATCCCAAATTGGCCACTTTTAACGAAACTCGTTTTCTTTAACCTGTGTACCCTTTATCCTTCAGGAAACTTATTTATTGCTTTTTATAAATAGCATAAATACGTTAACGTCAAAATGAGCTCATCCCTGAGTCTACGTCAATTAACTGAAGACGGAACTTTTAACGTACGAAAATCCGAGATGTAACATCCTCCCCACCCCCTATATAACTTTGGCAAGGTCGCCTTTGTAGCAACGCTACTACCTACTCTTCTTGTAAATAATGTAACGCAACATAGCTAGGACTATGATCATTAATAACTATAATGGCCTCACACGATCAACGATAATAACCAACACAAGAATTTATACATGTACCATATGGTTGCGATGTCCCAATCAGGCCCTTCTCTGGAGGAGAAAATAAGTAAGGGTATCTAGACTTCATGTCTTCTTCGGCCTCCCAAGTCATTTCTTCCACATTGTTGTTTCTCCAAAGTACTTTTATGGAGGCTACCTTCTTATTCAGTAGCATGCGGATTTGTCGGTCTAGGATAGCAACTGGAATTTTCTCGTATGACAAGTCCTATGTAATCTGTACATCATCCGTGGGCACCACTCGGGTAGGATCGCCAATGCACTTCCGTAACATAGATACGTGAAAAACCGGATAGACAGACTCCGATTTTGAGGGCAACTCTAACTCATATGCTACTTGGCCCACTCTCCGAATGATCCTATAAGTCCCAATATATCATGGGCTAAGTTTACCTTTCTTGCCAAACCTCATCACACCCTTCATAAGTGATACCTTTAAGAATACCCAGTCATCAACCCTAAACTCTAAATCTCGTCGCCGCATGTCAGAATATGACTTTTGATGACTCTGAGCTGCCAATAGTCAATCCCGAATAACATTTACTTTTGCTATGGCTTGCTGAACTAGGTCTGGCCCATGTAATCCAGATTCTCCAACATCAAACCACCCTATAGGTGACCTACACTTCCGTCCGTAAAGAGCTTCGTATGGAGCCATCAGAATATTGGAATGGTAGCTATTATTACATGCAAATTCAATAAGCGGCAGATGATTATCCCAGCTACCTTTGAAGTCCATTACACAAGCTCGTAATATATCCTTCAGTGTCTGAATAATACGCTCATCATGTCCGTCTGTCTGGGGATGAAATATTGCACTAAGACTTACTTGAGTCCCCAATCCTTTTTTGGAAGGACCTCTAGAAGTCAGTTGTAAATTGAGCTCCTCTATCCGAGATAATAGATACAGGGATACCATGCAGTCGTACTATCCCTTAATATAAAGCCTTGCATAATCCTCTAAGGAATATGTAGTTCTAACAGGCAGAAAAAGGGCTGACTTTATAAGCCTATCAACAATCACCCATATCAAATCGAACATCTTTTGGGTACGAGGTAAGCCTACGATTAATCCATATTGATTATTTCCCATTTCCAAGTCGGAATCTCCATAGCCTGCAATAATCCACCAGGTTTTTAATGCTCAATCTTAACCTGCTGACAGTTAGGACACTGAGCAACAAATTCTGTTATATCCTTTTTCATTCCGTCCCACCAATATACTTCCATGATATCATGAAACATATTTGTTGCTCTTGGATGGATAGAATAACGAGAACAGTGAGTTTTTCCCATAACCTGCCGACGCAGCCCTCCAACATTAGGCATACATAATCGCCTTTGATATCTGAGGACCCCATCTTCTGTAATTTTAAACGGTGTCTTCTCCTTCTGAAGGGTGATGTCCCTATAATGAACAAACACATGATTCAGCCTTTACTTCAGTTACTAAAGAGGATGTTGTTGTATCTTGAATAGTAATTCCAATATCACCTGAGTCTAGTGACCGAACTTCCAAGACTAGCTAGCTGGTGAACCTCGTATGCTATTCTCTTTTTTATGGCTATAAAGATGAAAGGCTATCCATAGATCTACGGCTGAGGGCGTCGGCTACGACACTCGCTTTCCCCGAATGGCATGAAATATCAACGTCATAATCTTTATATAGCTCCAACCATCTTCTTTAACATAAAATCAATTCCTTTTTCTTGAAGATATACTGGAGGCTCTTATGATCCGCATAGATATCAACATAAATGCCATACAAGTAGTGCTTTTACATCTTTAGTGCATGAATCACCACGGCTAACTATAAATCACGGGTCGGGTAGTTCTTCTCGTGCTTTCTTAGTTGTCTAGAAGCATAAGCTATAACCTTACCATGCTGCATCAGCACACAACCCAATCCAACGCATGAAGCATCACCATAGATAACATAACCATCAGTCCTTTCTGGGAGCGGTAGAACCAGTGCTGAAGTTAATATATCCTTCAATGCCTGGAAACTTCGTTTGCAAGCATTGGTCCATTGAAACTTAGTTCCCTTCTGAGTTAACTTACATGGGTATCCTAATCTTTTACAATTCATGAAATCCCCCTTTTCGGAGGCCCAAACTCCATCCTTTATCCATCATAATTACGCCCTTATTCCATTATTAGGGCAGCATTTTATCTATTTTAAGCGCTACTAGTCTTAGACTCCTTTAATTTCATTCGGGCTATACTAAACCTTCTATAACTTAGAGAAACCAATAGCTCTCTTATGAGCTTAACCCCAAGGACTTATCCATTTTCGTTACCTTTTCACTCATCTTTTCTTATCCTTCCTCTTGTCTTCCTAAAACCTTGTCACTCTACCATACTTTAGCTTGTGACCTACACATATCTATTTATAATTATTCGCAACCTTTCTTCAACTTGCTTGCATCATAGATTTTCTTATGTTATTCCGGAACATCAAGCGAGACACCACATACAACTTTGGTCGAAGGTGCTTAGAATAGAATAAAATTATGTTACAAGTTTCCTGTAATAACCTACCAAATGGAGAAGCTATGAACCTCCGCCGGTGTTGTGGGTCTAGGCCAAGTCTTCACTGCCTCAATCTTTTGTGTACCACCTAAATGCCTTCACCCGAAATTATATGCCCAAGAAAAGCCATAGAGTTCAACCAGAATTCACATTTAGAGAATTATGTATACAACTTCACTTTTTGTAGAACTCTGAGCACATCACGCAGGTGATTTGCATGCTCAGCCTCTGGATGAGAATATACCAATATATATCATCGATCAATACGATTACAAACAGATCTTAAAAGACATGAACATATGGTTCATCAAATCCATGAATACTCCTAGGGCAGTGGTCAAACCGAACGACATAACATGAAACTCAAAGTGGTCGTATCTTTCCTCCTTAACCCTTATCTGACCGTACCTGGACCTTAAGTTATCTTTGAAAAACTCTTGACACCTTGCTACTGATCAAGTAAATCATCAATCCTGGGGAGCGGGTACTTATTCTTGATCGCCACCTTATTCAACTGTCTATAATCAATACATATCCATAAGGATCTGTCTTTCTTCCTCACAATTAACACAAGTTCTCCCATGGTGATGTACTAGGTCTGATAAAGCCTTTTTCAAGCAAATTCATTAGTTAAATCTTTTAGTTCTGTGGGGGCCATTCTATAGGGAGGAATAGATGTTGGATGCGTATCTAGAGTGTAAAGCACGAAGGGTGATGTCGTGTCATTTTATATTCATTATCATGTGAGGAAGAGTGCAAAGCACGAAGGGTGATGTCGTGCCATTTTATATTCATTATCATGTGAGGAAGAATGTAAAGCACGAAGGGTGATGCCATGCCATTAGTTATACATTATCATGTGAGGGAGAGTGTAAAGCACTAAGGATGATGACGTGCCACATTATTGAGAGTAAAAGCATAAAGGGTGATGTCGTACCACATTATTGAGAGTAAAAGTACAAAGGTGATGTCGTGCCACATTATTGAAAGTAAAAGCACGAGGGTTAATGACGTGCTATTTTATTGAGAGTAAAAGAACGAAGGGTGATGCCGTTCCATTTCATTTATGTTGCTATGCTTTTAATATCATGAGGTCATGGCACAAAGGATGTTCCATGCAGGTGAGGATGAGGGACATGCATTATGATATGATATTTGTTTCCCGCGTATATGTTTATGCCCTTACCTTGAGCTGTTATTATTGTATTTACATAATTTGTGTGACTTGTTATTATTGTCCTATACTTGAGTTTTATCTCAATTGTTGTTGCACTGTCCATGTCTTTTACTTTCTTGACTTGCAAATATCATGCATATTTCCTACTTTTATAATTATACTCATGTTGTTTCTATTATGTTGTACATTAGTTTAAGCCTTCCACCATGCTATCCATTCATGCCCTTACTTGTTAACTTGCAAAGATCATGTATTTCCTTCTTAATTGTTACATTTGTACTTAGGCCTCCAAAATGCGAGTTAATTGAAGTTGATATTCCTTATTTTCCAATTGTTGTTATTACTCACGTTCTTTCCGCTTAATCCTTTACTGTGACCCTCATATGTATCCTTGCCCACTGTTGTTACTTGTGTATTTCGTACTTTGTAATTCCTATTATTGTGTTCCTAGGATATGGTTGATTCTGTCAAACAATCATTTAGAAGGATGATTTGAAAGCACGAAGGGTGTTGTCGTGCTAATTGAATTGTTATATAAATTTATTTATCCATGGTGAGGATGAGATAAAAGCACGAAGGTTGTTACCGTGCCATGTGATTTGATATTTTGATATTTTGGGCATATATCTCATACCAGGAAAGATCGTAAATATTCTATTGTGGTTCCTTTTGGTAATTATTGACTGTCTCGCGGAGTTGTATATGATACCTTCATCTGTTATACTTTGAATTGCTTTATTGTTAATCTTTTGTATAGTTTATAGCAATAAACATCTTTTTAACCATAAGCCTTATCACTACTGCGATGAGGTTAGACAAAATACTTATCAGTACATGGGGTCGGTTGTACTGATATTATACTTCTATACTATGTGTACAGATTTTTTAAGCGGGCTTGCTGGTGATGCCAGATGCAGATTCGGAAGATGTTCGCGCATTTTAGGTATAGATGCCTCTTGTACTTGGCAACCTAGATTTTACTATTCTGTTTATGTATCTTTCGAATAGAACGTGTATTTACTCATACGAGCTTTGTAAATTCCAAGTCTTAGAAACGCATGAGTCGTACTGCCAGGTCTTGGGTAAATTGTAAATGTTTGGTTAGCTATTCTCTATTTCCTTATTATCTCAGTTGTATTGTATTTTCTGTTAGTTGGTTTTTCTAGCGGATCGAGTTAGGTGTCATCACGACTAGTGATTTTTGGGTCGTAACACTTGCATGTTAGCCAAGTTTGATCTCAAGCTGGAGACTGAAATATATTTTAATCGATCTTTCATTAAAATAAATACAACAAATTATAAGAATGAAGATGCAGTTTACGGTTCCTCAAAATCAAGAGATAAACAAATGTAGAAAGAGAAGATAAAACTGAGTAGCAGCTGGATTGAAAATCATGTAGGAAAAAAGTAGGAATAGAACATTCTAGTAAGAAAAGGAGAAGTTGAATAGAGACTTTAAAACGTTTTCTTTGCTGAAGCAAGCTTGAGTTATATTAAAATGTCAATATTACCCTTGGTCAACCAACTTGGCGCAAACCGAACCTACTACAAGCATAATTTCTCTTGCATGTTAGCCAAGTTTGATCTCAAGCTGGAAAATGAAATATATTTTAAACGATCCTTTAATAAAATAAATACAACAAATTGTAAGAATGAAGATGCAGTTTTCAGTTCCTCAAAATTAAGATATAAAAAAATGTAGAAGTTGAAATGGAGAAAGATAAGAGAAAACCAAGTAGCAGTTGGACTGAAAATCATGTAGGAAAAAAGTCGGAATAGAATATTCTAGTAAGAAAAGTAGAAACTGAATAGAGACTTTAACACAGGTTCCTTGCTGAAGCAAGCTTGAGTTAGATTAAAATGTCAAAAGTACTTGGTCGATCAATTTGGCTTTCTATATAATAGAATAAAAAATTATGAAAATTGATAATTCATTTTTTATTTTTTGCTACTTAAAGGATAACTTTAAAATAAAACATAGAAAGACTCGTTATTACATAACATAGAGGTAGATTCATTATTACATAGCATAGAGGTAGACCGCATAACGGCTTTCCGTGATTTATCTTTATTTAAAATATGTAAAATAAAGTCCGGAGGTGTTTCCCATAATATTTTGTTATCTCCCCCTATTGTTGTTGGTTGTTGTGCGTCCATACTTTGCCAGAGTTCAGCCATAGAGTTGCTCTCAAGACCCGAAATTTTTACCGTCAGGATCGTAATAGTGCCTAACATATCAATTGCTAAGCTAGTCAATGTTGGAACAGTTTATTCATTTTTTAACAGTTTAAATTAAATAATAAAAAAGAACTAAAATAACTGCAATATTAATCCATAGTAAAATGCAGAAGCTATAACAACTAAAATATATGCTACAACATTGTACCCGGTATCATAAGTGCACGAGACACTAGAATAGTACAAATAAGGGTCTGAAATAAACATAAAGATATCTGAAGGAAAATACACAGCTAAATAAAAGAGAAGGGGACTTTAGGAGATGTGGACATTGAGCAATTGTACCTTAATTCTCTACAAGTTGTCCAATTCGAGCACATTAATAATCGCTTTCGGGACCAACTCTAAAATCTGCACAAAAAGTACAGAGTATAGTATGAGTACAACCGATCTCATGTACTATATAAGTGCCGAGTCTAACCTCGACGAAGTAGTGATGAGGCTAAGATAGGTCACCTACACTACAACTTGTACGCAATATATAATAAAGTAGGAGAAGGAAACACAAAACGAAATAAGACAGTAAACTAAAGAAAATAGCTTAATCCTCAAAGGAAACCAGTACCAATAAGAATTACCAATCCTTAAGAGTTTCGCATGAAAAATACCGAGAGCCAACACAGTACAGAGAAATAGAAGCCCATAGGTTGTTCCGGCACGCAACTCGATCCCACCGTACAACACAATCCCCTCTTATTCCACCGTATAATATCACAATCATAATATATGTTGCGGCGCGATCCCACTATATAACAAAATCAGTATCATAATTTACCCTTATTTCACCATATCAATCCACCTTATTTCACATGTTGTGGCATGCAACCCAATCCCACCATATTAACACAAATTCTCCCTTACTCCACCATATCAATCTACCTTTATTTCACCTGTTGCGGCGTATAATCCGATCCCACTATATCAGTACAAATATTCACTGACTATAGTTAAATTCATAATTCAAATCACAAGAACCTCTACAATTGGTAAATATAAAGCTGAATAAAAAAGGAAACCTTGTACCAACTTGAAAATTTGCTTAGGTGATATTATACGGCAAGACAAGTCCAGTAATGAATATTAGAAGGTGCAAGTAATTCAACTAAGGCAAATAGCAACGAGTCATGAAAGCATGAAAAGGTCTAACATGTTTAATATGAGAAACAATGATTAACAAGTAGCAAACAAGTAATTTGGCGACATATAAGCACCCGTTACCTCGCATATACATTGCAACACATGAAATTCACATAGTACATAATTTGAGGGTTCCTAATTCCTAATTCCCTCAAATCAAGGTTAAACTCAACACTTACCTCACTCCGCAGTCAACTCAGATCTCTATCGGGACCTTTTCTCTAGAATCCTCCTCCAACCCACTCGTATCTAACCACAATTGACTCAAGAATATCAAATATTTCTAAAAGAATTAATTACAATACATAAATTTAGAATTTCCAAACTTTCCCCCAAAAAGTCAAAAAATGACCTCAGGCCCGCTTGTTAAAAATTTAAAATTTAGATCAAACCCGGATTATTCATTCACCCCGAGCCCGGTTATGTAATTTATTTCGAAATCCGACCTCAATTTGAGGTCTCAATTTCAGTTTTTACAAAAATTCCTAATTCTACCCAAACCCCTAATTTCTACCATGAAAATCCTAGATTTTAGGTTGAAATCTTATAAAATATAATGGGTAATTAAAAGAAAGTAGGTTAGAATCACTTACCAACAAAATGGGGAAGAAAAACTCTTGGGAAAATCGCCTCTAGAGTTTTCTAGTTTTGAATTTTTGAAAGAATGAACGAAACCCCGTTTTTGGGACTGTTTTAATCATTGGCGCCAGGTGTTCATCGCGTTCGCGAAGAGCAAAACCTCAATGGATTACGCGATCGCGGGAGACTCCACACGTTCGCAAAGGTTTAGCCCGCCTAACCTCCACATTCGCGAACCCGCGTTCACATAGAGTCATCCCAAATTCCCAGCCCCCACATGATTAAACTACGTGTTTGCGTGTGACCGGACTTATTCGTGTAGAGCAGGCCTCCCAGTGCTCCGCGCTCGCGACCATGACCTCGCATTCGCGTAGAAGAAAATCCCACCCAGCCCAGCTCACTCAACGCGATCGTGAAGGATGAAACCAGATGACAACTGAAGCTAAGAAGAAAATGATATTTTCTAAGTGCAAACCACTCGTAGCCTATCTGAAACTCACATCAGCCCTTAGGGCTCCAAACTAACTATGCACACAAGTCCAAAAACCTCATACGAACTCATTCGCGAGAGCAAAAATACCAAAATAACACCTAGAATTATGAATCGGATACCAAATCAAATGAAATTTTTAAGAAAACTTTGAAACATCTATTTTAACAACCAGACGTCCGAATCACATCAAACTAACTCTGTTTCTCACCAAATTTGACAGACAAGTCCTAAATATAGTAATGGGCCTATTTAGGGTTTCAAAACAAAAATACAGACCCGGTATCAACAAAGTCAAACATCAATCAATTCTTTAAAATCATTAAACCTTTAAACTTTTAATTTTTGACAAAAAGTGATAACTCGAGCTAGGGACTTACGAATTCGATTACGGGCATACGCATAGGTCCCAAATTATGATATGGACCCACAGTGACCGTCAAAATATAAATTCGGGTCTACTTGCTTAAAACATTAATCGAAGTCAAACTAAAATGGATGTTTAAAATAAATTTTTATATTTTATTAGTTTTTAACATAAAAGCCTTCCGGAAAAAGTACTCGGATCGCGCATGAAAATTAAGAAAGGCTTAAAGAATCTATTGGAGGATTCTAAATATAGAATTAAGTTTTAAAACTGTAGATGACCTATCGGGGCTTCACAATTGCCTTCCCGATACATATGGGTTATTGCTTTCAATCAAACAACATCAAGAAGAAAACTACAATCATTAATTGATAATTCATTTTATGTACTCCTTCAGCATTAGTAAATTAGAGCATCAAGAAGGAAGGAAAAAGATTAGCCTAGAGTGGCTCTCCATCAACTAGGCTGGTAGTTTGATTTAGGCTTTCCTATTCGGTCTATAATATTGGTATAGGAGACAGGTCAATCAGTGCTTGAGACCGCGACTTGGAATGGTGTCCTGGACCCAAGAAAGGTGCTCGTTGTGATCAACTGAGCCCAGTTATGACCAACTGAGGTCATCAGTCCTCAAGCGGGGGGCGGTTGTTATATGTCAATTGTATCCATCATTGATTAAAATGAGAAATTTCGCAAGAGTTTATAGCTAAATGGACTCTCCCACCCAGGGGCGGACCTACGCTAGGGGGTGGGGGGTCACGGACACCCGTTGGCCTCGGTAAAAATATTATATATATATTTTATATATATAAGTTAATACAGGGAGGACCCCTATAAATATATTATGCGGCACCTCCAATCACAAAGATTGGATAGAAGAGTTGGTTTGTGGGAGTAGTTGCATTCTTCAAGACCCAAGTTCGAAACTCATGCCCAACAATCAAAATTATTTTTTTTTATTGGGTCTCATTTGGTCCAACCTTTAATTCCACAGGCCTACTCCCATCAGATTCTTCCTTCTAAACCCAAAACAAAATTTACTCCCTCTTCTCTCTCTTTGACATCCCACATGCCTACTCCCTTTCTCTCTCTTAGACATCAGGTTCTTTCTTCTAAACCCAAAAAAAATTTACTCCCTTTTCTCTCTCTTTACATCGGTTCTTTCTTCTATATCCAAAATAACTTTCATCCTTCACAATCACAATTCACACGTTTAGGACTTCAGGGATCAAGTAGCTGTCAAATCTTTTTCTGGGTAAGATTTTGAAAATTATACTTGGAATTCTCCATCTTGTTTCCACTTTTCTAATGGTAAATTTTAATTTTGAATTTAGGATTTAAAAAAAATCCTTTTAAAATACGACTGAGAAGGTCTTAACTAGAAGGTTTTGCTTGCGTCTTATTTGTGTCTTGTTCTCACTTTTAGCTATTCTATTTTGATTGAATCTCTGAATTTTATGTAATTTTTCTTGATTTTGTTGAGGCTAGTAAAGTCTTTGATTTAGGCCCCAAAAATTTTAAGACCCCAAAAGGTGTACTTCTTTTAGTTTTTGAATTCATTATTTGAGCAGATTTAACCTAGTTGGTGTGCTAATTTTTTATCTTAATAAATTCATTTCATAGCAGTATTTTGGATGGCGCACGGCGACAAATAGCGACGAGGGTCCGCTACACTGAGGCGAGAGGCGCGCAGCGAAGCGCTCGCCTTTTTGATGTGAGGCGACAATTTATACAAAACCATAAAATATTATATACATATAGCTAAAAACTCAATAATAATAATATATTAATAAATATATCATTCAAAAATTAAAGACTTAATAGATACTAGATAGCCATTGACTCATAGACAAATATTATCAAGTCACTATGCAATTAATTCTACTATATAAAGAAACAAAAAAAATAGAGCAAAAAAAAAATCTGCCTTTGGAGTTTGGAAAAAAGTACACTGCCTCAAGCCCTCAAAAATAAAAATAGAGCAACATCCAAAATTGATTCAACAGCAAAGAAATAAGAATAATAATGAAATTTTTGGCTCTAGAAAAACAGCAAATAAAGAAGAAGACAAAACAGAGCAAAAAAAACCTCTGTTTCTGTCGACAAAAAACAGAAGAAAAAAATAGAAAGAAGAAGAGAAGAAGAGAAGTAAAAAGAAGCAGAGAAACAGAACCTATTTGGCTCTGTTCTGTCGACAAAAACCAGAAGAAAAAAGATAGAAGAGAAGAAGAAAAGAAGAAAGAAGCAGAAATACAAAACCTGCTCGGTTTCTGTCGACAAAAACAGAAGAAAAAAATAGAAGAGAAGAAAAAAGAAGCAGAGAAACAGAAACTATTTGGCTCTGTTCTGTTGACGAAAAACAAAAGAAAAAAGATAGAAAGAAGAAGAGAAGAAGAGAAGAAAAGAAGAAGAAAGAAGCAGAAATACTAAACCTGCTCTGTTTCTCCAAACAAAAAAATGAAGAAGAAAGAAGAAGCATAAATAGAAGAGAAGAGAAGAAAGAAGAAAGAAGAAAGAAGAAGCACACCTGTGTTTTTCCTTGAAGCTTGAAGAAGATGAAGAAGAAGACTGAAGAAGAACGTTGGTTCGCAGGTGAAAAGCCCTAATTTCACAACTTAACTAAGACCTTTCTCTTTTTTCTTTTTAGAAATAGCGACGCCTCACTCGCTACACGCCACCAGGTTGCCTCACGCAACACATCCTGAAGCGAGCGCCATTTCAAATCGCAACGCCACAGTCACTCTGAAGCGACACACTCTCGCCTCGCCTCTCCTCACGCTATTAGCGCTGAGGCGAGCGCTATTTACAACACTGTTTCATAGGTGTTTGAAGATTTGTGCTAATGCTACTTGAAATATTATTTCATTGAAGTGGATGAATTGAGACCAAATTGTATTTGAATTTCAAGGATACCTTTCAAAATTGGGTAAGTGATTCTTCTATCTTTAATAAAATAATAATAATAATATAGTTATGACTTATAATAAAATAAGGAGTGTGATTAATCATATTAAAAATATTATTTTGCTTGGCATTGTTGCTTTGTAGGAAGTTCTCTTGATGTGAATTGAGATTGACCTATTTTTGACGAAGTTTAATTCTTCTCAACCAAGTTCTAGTTTTAGAGACAATTCCTCCCATCTTGTAGAAGAGTTTGATGTGAAATCACTTAATACCGACCCCAGAGAGAATACCCATTGTGACGACCCAAAGAGTCATCACCTGTTTCCTTATTCGTTCCGTGCTTCTGAGGCCTTGAAAACCTCACTTTGATTAGTCTCAATTTGTGTGCGCAATCCGGGCGTGTAGCCGGAAGGCTTAAATATGAATTCTGTATGAAAAATGATGAATTCTGATATTAATATGGTTAAAGTTGACTTCGGTCAATATTTTTGGTAAACGAACCCAGACCCGTGATTTGACTGTCCCGGAGGGTCCGTAGAAAAATATGGGACTCAGGCATATGCCGAATCGAAATTCGAGGTTTCCAGCCCGAGAAATGAATTTTTTTTAAAAAAGAAATTGTTTTCTGAAATTAATATGGAAATTTATAATAAAAATGGATTAGAAAGTATTGGTATCGGGCCCGTATTTTATTTCCGGTGCCCAATACAGGTCTTATATGTGATTTAAGACGTTTTTGTAAAATTTGGTTGAAATCGGACGTCATTTGACGTGTTTCGGACCTAAATCTCTAAAACAATAAGTAGCTAGTCAATAATAAAGCAATTTTTGGATTGATTATAAGACTGGAGTGAATGGGCCAGGCCCACAAATTTTGTTGCCCGTCGAGGTGACCTAAGGAGTATTACTTTGGATTGTTAAGCATGTAGCAAATTACAGCGGCGACAAAAGAACTTTGGCTGCCATTTGAATGTCTCTATATTAGCTAAATTGGCCAAGGAAAATCATTGGAAAGGAAATAAATTGGTTTCTATGTAATCAACAAATGTGGAAAAGAAAAAAAAACAAAGGAAGGAACTAGAGAAAGCTTCTGTTCTCGAAAATTTGGCTACAACAAAGTTTACGGTAATTAGATATTTTCTTTACTTTGTGATTACTATTCATAGGCCACGCATATAGGTATATATATGTATGCTTTTCACCTTTAAATTTATAACTTGAGGTGTACAATATAGCAGTTTATCTCCAAACATTAATTAAGGGAAAAAATTGAGTTTTGACCCATCAATTGGTAAATTGGAACTTAATGATAATTTGAACTCAAAGACTAATGGGTACTTCGACAGTATACTAGGTTCGGGGATTTGAGCATGTTAACAGGAGTTCATTTTTAGTTGTCTTTGATTTGATATTCCAAAAATTATAACGTGATCCTGCCTACCATATTTCCTATCGCTAATTAATATTTTGCATAGATTAAGGTCGTTGGAGGCCATTTACTTGGACTTTTGAATATCACAAGGTTTGGAGAACTTTCTGTTAGCGAGGTAAGTGTTTGATCTATCCTAGCTTGAGGGAATAGGATTAGAGTATAATAAATTGCTATTTGCTAAATGATCGAGTGCGGTGTATAGGCGTGGTGACGAGT
>MU771071.1:0-11003 GCA_026770625.1 Nicotiana glauca | reverse complement strand
AATTGCGTAGTAGTATTGGTGATGCATTTTTAAATGATTGTTTAGTTTGTTACTTTGAGAAGGAAGTGTTTGTAAATATAAGCAATGATGCTATTATTGACCGTTTTCAAAATATGAAAATGCGTCGAGTTCAACTATGAGTGGACAATATACTTTTGTTATATTAGTATCAAGTTAATGGTATTTGATAATATTGATGTTTTTATTTTGATGATAAATTATCATAGTCATTTCAAAGAGTTACACTCGAACTTTATTGTTGGTGAATGACATACTAAAAATAATAGTGTCCCCGTAAGGCTTAAATCCTGAGTCCGCCTCTGCTCCCACCTACTAAACTAGTCTTTTGTGGTGAGTTTTCTTGAAGTGGTTGTAATGCGAGATATGCAAATGTAAGTACCGACAAAATTTACATTGTGCATATATAGTGCTCTATATGTTTTATTTATGTAATCTCGGACGGTGTCTATCTCATTGAAAAGTCAAAGTAATAGGTACGTGCTTAAGAAAAATTTTTTTGGTTTGGCAGTCAACCTTGTTGAATTGGTTTGGTTTGATAGTCAACCTTGTTGAATTTCTTTGGTTTGGTAGCTAATTTTATTGAATTGTGAAAACTGTGTGCAAATTGTCAAACATTATAGGCTTTAGAGAGTGAAGCTTTGGATAAAAGGAGAGTTTCAATTCTCATTTCTTCACACCAACAAAGAGAAAAAGAAATAGTGAGATTTCACAGATAAGGTATAAAAAAATAGTCTGCGAGAAAAATAGAGTGAGCGATATTGTAGTGATCATATGGGAATATCAAAAGAGGGTTATTTCTTTTGAGTGTTGTAGTGGTTTTGGAGTATTTTATTCGGACCTACAAATTGCAAAATTTCTTGCTATAGTGATATCAGTTGCTCGTCTCGGGGCCGTGGTTTTTTCACTTATTCAAAAGGATTTACCCCGTAAAAATCTTGATGTCATTGTCATTCTTCTATTTTTGTTAATTATCATATATCGATGCTATATTATTATTCTGCTTTTAATTCTGTGGAGGTTTATTCCCGACCATTTCAGTATGGTCCAAGTCCTCTTTCATACTCCTATGATGTGCTTGGAAATTGAAGTGCACAAAATACTAAGTCAATGACCCCCATGTGCTTCCATCCCCAATGACAATAACAAAGTTACGTTTGTTCTACTATATGTCTGGTTTTCGTTTTTTTCTTTTTGTTTTTCATTAGTTTTCGTTATTCGCATTAGGACCTCGACTAATTCCGATTCTTGCCGTATAAGGCTCATAAAAAATAAGCACTTGTACCAATATTTGTTTGCAACTTTGCATACACTAAACTCGAACTGAAATACCTGATTAAGGATAAAGTGATCTTATCTATCACTATAACCCTAGTTGATTATCACTTTGTCCTTTTGATTTGCTAAGGGATATTAGTAAATAGTACAACAAGCTAGGAAGAAAGAAAATTACTTTTCGTCAACAAACGCGCT
Source organism: Nicotiana glauca (assembly GCA_026770625.1). Taxonomy (NCBI): domain Eukaryota; kingdom Viridiplantae; phylum Streptophyta; class Magnoliopsida; order Solanales; family Solanaceae; genus Nicotiana; species Nicotiana glauca. The sequence continues at coordinate 9,512 of MU771071.1, read as the reverse complement.
TACTCACTCGTCTATAAAAGGAGTTAACATCTTTGCACTCAATCACACGCCTTTTCTTTCTCCACAACAAAAAAAAAAAATGACTTCACCTATCTTGATTTCCTCTAATACTTCTCTCAATGCTCATGCCAACAGCAGTGTGTGTGTATATATATATATATGCAACTTTTAGATAATCAATTTAGTCTTGTTTAACTCGTTATTCGGTTAAACTGCCAATTATTTATTTATTGATGTATAAATTGAGTCTTTCTTTTTTCTTGTACATTATAAGTTTGTTTAACACTTGCATATAGTGGTTAAATTATTTAGGATATTAAGAATGAATTAACAATATTTAATTTATTACTAATATTTATGGATTTATTTTTTTTAGTTTTTCTACTGAGTCTTTGGGGACAAAAATCATTGAAACCATCTTTGTTAATACCACATTCTAGAGAGTGCGATGATAAAGGTAGCAGGGCAGAATCGTCTTTTCCAGAAAGTCAGAGAAAGATAATTCTAACAGTCTTGTTTCCTTTGCCATGGCACTTTCTAGAATGGTGGTATTAAGAAAGAGGGGATTTAGGGTTTTTGTCGTCCAAAGACACAGTAGAAAACTATAAAAATGAAACCATAAATGTTAGTACTACTAAATTAGATATTATTAATTCATTCTTAAACATTTCTAGATGACTTTTTCACTCAATGTAAGTGTTAAGCAAACTTATTGTAATAACAAAAAAGATAAGATTCTTAATTTAATAAAATCAATAAATAGTAATTCGCTGTTCAACCTAATAACGAGTTAATAACCAAGACTAACTTTCAGTACCACATTGAAATCGAGAATTTCATAGTACTTATTTTATCACCTAATTATTGTTAATTAATGTAAATTTTTACCTTAATTATTTATATTTAATCACGATAAAGTATATTGGCATGATATAAACACTAGGTATGAGTAAATTTTTACCGACTTTTGATTTGGTATTTTGTGCACTTTAATGATGTCCGAGCACAGCACAGGAGTATGGGGGCTTTGGAATTCTTGATTATTTCTTGGTTTTCGATCAAAAATAGATATTAATTTTTCCAGTGCTAGGAATCAATAATTAGAAATTCTTCCCATATTCGTTTCTTGGTTCTCTACATCTGTCTTGTTTTCTTTTATAGTTTCTCTGATTTTTCGAACTTGATAACGTAGTTGTCTTCTAATTTATATCATGGAATTTAAATAATCATTTTAGGCAGAATTGGCTTCTTTTATCTTCAATATAACAATCTGGTATTTTGATACTCACTGACTCAATTAATTGAGATTCGCTTCGCATGAGGCTCATTAAAGAGAATTGCTCGTTAATTGAGATTCATTTGCCTAGATGAATAATTCGACATACAAAAAGTTCACACTCTTCTTTATCTCTAAAGATAGGGTGTCCTAACCATCCAATCGATATTTCATCCCCATTATCCATTGAGCCTGAATAATCTCTTTTTTGCCGGATTATTGCCGGTATAATCATAAAAAGCTAATTTTTCGAGAATTTTAGACCAGGCTCTAAAAAGGGTAAAATCTGGGGCTAATCTACCTTTTCAGTTCGAGTTAAGACAAAGGAATGGTCTCACTCAAGGGGAATGCGCCCTCATTAAACAAAGAAGCTGAGCGATTGACAATTCAAACATAGGTTTGATTCACGCTCCATATTTTGAAAAAGGTTTATCAGACCGAAAAGAGGAAAAAATGGGGTCTTTGTCTAAAAAATGCGTTGAGAAAGGGCAGATCTGCTTTCAAGGATATTGCTTTTTTAACCCTCTCAAAATGAGGCAATTTTTTGATGTATGGCTAGTGGTGGAATCACATATAGTTCTAAAGAGTGTAAACTGATACATTTTTGTTGGAGAAGATGAAGTTTTGCCCAAAAATGTCTAGGTATTTCTAACTATGAAGTAATACTTCATTGTACTTAAATGTGGGATATACGTATGAGCCCACCGGGTTGAACATTTGGGCTAACTCTGCATCTTTTTCTCATTTTTCTAAAATTTCCTGGTTGGTTTGTAGCAATGAATGAGGCACATTCCTCTGAGTATGAGGGGTAGCATGTATCTCCCTCATTTTCTCATCTTGAATCACCAGGGAGTATGCCTGTCCAATGGAAGGTAAAGGTAATGACAACAAAATGTTACTCCTTACCCAATAAATATGTCATTCAGTCTCACTAAGAGCTGCAACAGTCTCTCATCTTGGTGTGCCTTCAAACTCTTGACTTTTTCTCCACACTCACACTCACAAACACAAGCAGAAAATGTGTTGAGTGCTTCTAGTTCGTCCCATAGGCTCTTCATTTTGGTGAAGTAAGTTGAAACACTTAATTTCCTTGTACCACTGAACTTAATTCCTTTTGTAGTTGGAACAGCTTTGCTTCATTTGCTTGACCAAATTTGTCTTCCAGGTCACTCCATAAATCTTTGCACTTTGTGAGTAGAGAATACTCTCTGCTAGTTCTTTGGATAATGAGTTGAACAGCCATGAAAGTACCATGTCATTGCATCTAGACCAAGCTTGATGGAGTCCAGAATCTGCCTTAGGGACAACCAGAGTACCATCGACAAATCACAGCTTGTTCTTTACAAACAAGGAAATGATGACCCCGTCTCCAACCTCCATATTCTTTTCCATTAAAAGCTGAGGACACAAGGTTCATTCCTGGATAGTCAGAAGGATGAAAGTAGTAAGGGTGAGCAGAGAGTGAATCATTCCTGAAGCGACAACAACATTGGTGGTGGTAATGGCAGAAGCTAGAGTATGATCTGACTGTGATGAAAAAGCCATAGCAAACAAGCTTAAAGAGAAGAAAAATGAAGAAGGAAAGCTGATTTATGGTAGAGAGGAAGCATAGAATGATGGCAGAATCAAACCTGCTCTGATACCATGACAAAAGTAAAAAATGATAGGAAGATTTTTTTTTTATATATTCAAAATGTGTGTATCAATCACTGTACATACTTAGGATTATACACAAAAGGAATAAATCTAGGGCTACATACTATTTTGCCAAGTGGCAATGTCCTATTAGCTAATACCAAAATGTACATAAGATAAATATAAGAAAAAATAATTAAAATACAGGGTGTAATGTGTAGTGTACTATGGGGGGGGGGAGGGAAGTGCGCGGTTGGCCACTAATAACACATGTATATACTTTTAAGCCACCGTTTAAAATATCTTTAGTCTTTAGCCACTGCTTTAATAAACTTTAATTGCCCGGATGAAAATACCCTTCTGCTCATGTCCTTAACTTTTGTACTTAACTTCAGGACTTCAGGACTAAATGTCCTTAACTTTTGAACTTGGAACTCTAAGTTCAGGACTTCAGGACTACATGTCCTTAACTTTTGGACCTGGAACTCTAAGTTCAGGACTTTAGGACTACATGTCCTTAACTTCTGAACTTGGAACTCTACGTTCAGGACTTCAAGGCTACATGTTCTTGACTTTTGAACTTGGAACTCAAACTTCACGACCTACCTTCCTTAACTTTTGAACTTGTAAGTCAAAGTTAAGGAGCTATTGTCCTTAACTTTTGAACTTGTAACTGTAAGTTAAGGGATGCTTGTCCTTAACTTTTGAACGTGTAACTGTAAGTTAAGGACTGTCTGTCCTTAACTTTTGAACTTGGAAATCAAAGTTAAGGACCTATTGTCCTTAACTTTTGAACTTGTAACTGTAAATTAAGGAATGTATGTCCTTAACTTTTGAACTTGTAACTATAAGTTAAGGACTGCATGTCGTTAACTTTAGAACTTGTAACTGTAAGTTAATGACTGTCTGTACTTAACTTTTGAACTTGTGTCCTTAACTATTGAACTTAACTTTAGGACTTCAAGACTACATTTCCTTAACTTTTGAACTTGAAACTCTAAGTTCAGGACCAAGTGTCCTTAACTTGGGAGCTTATTACTGTAAATTCAGGACTAATTGTTCCTAATTTATGAGCTTGTAACTTTAAGTTAAGGACTACATGTCCTTAACTATTCCGATAACCTCCCTACTTCGACGACCCTTCTTTTCAAACAACTTGCAGCTCCCACTCTCTCTTCGTCACTCTCACTTTTTTAAGCTACATACCTATTTTTCCTCAATCTTTATCTTAACAAGAAAACTCCTAAAGATCAAACAGAACAGTAGCAATGTTTTCTTCCTAAGAAAGTAAAACAGTAGCAACGTTTTCTTCGGAGGAATCTCATTTGGAGGCTAAATTTGTCTTACGCGAATCACAGTCATGACAATGAAGACGATAGCAAGCCCAAAAGTAAGGAAATTCCCGGCGATCATGAAAACTTAGAGAGGGTAATACCGTCTTTTCATGTTAATTTTAATAGACTAGTGGCTATTTTTGCTCAGCATTAAAAATATTGAATAAAAAGTAAATACCACTTTAAAAAGTGGCTGCCCCACACAATTTTTACTACTATGGGAATATTCTGTAACAATGTTTTTGTCACTGAAGCCCAATTCGAAATGTCACTGAAGTAAGCCCATAAGAATTCTTTTAGTAAGCAAGCTCAAAAATGCAGAGTTAACCCAAATGTTCAACCCGGTGGCCTCATACGTATATCCCACATTTAAGTACAATGAAGTGTTACTTCATGGTCAGAAAGACTAGACATTTCTGGGCAGAACTTCATCTTCTCCAACATATATATATATATATATATATATATATATATATATACACACACACTGCATTTACTTTCCTTGACTTTTTCTTATATTACTTCTTTAAAATTTGACACCCCTTAATAAAATCATGGCTCCGCTACTCTGTATGGCTGGATACTTGAAAAGTATGGTCTATGGATAATATTAGGTTGAGCTTCGAGGCCTCCGTTATAGATTTTCAGATGGTATGTTAAGTGCACAAAATTGATTGCAGTTTCATTGAATCATTAAACCAATACTTGAAATCTTGTTCAGACACAGTTTCATTTTATGTAACGCTCAAGTTGAGCAAGACGAAGACGGAATATTTTGAGTGCAATTTCAGCGCCGAGCCGAGGGAAGCGGGCATGGACGTGAGGCTTGGATCGCAGGTCATTTCCAAGAAAGGCAGTTTCAAGTACCTTGGGTCAGTTATCCATGGGGATGGGGAGATCAACAAGGATGTCACACGCCATATATATAAGGGTGGGGTGGGGTGGATGAAATGGATGTTAGCATCTGGAGTCCTGTGTGACAAGAAAGTACCTCCGCTACTCAAAGGTAAGTTTTATTGGGCAGTGGTTAGGCCGGCCATGTTGTATGGGGCTGAGTGTTGGCCAGTGAAGAATTCACATACCTAGAAGATGAAAGTAGCAGAAATGAGGGTGTTGAGGTGGATGTGCGGGCACACAAGGATGGATAAGATTAGGAATGAAGATATTCAGGACAAGGTGCACGTGGCGCCTATTGATGACAAGATGCGGGAAGTGAGACTCAGATGGTTCGGGCACATTCAAAGGAGGAGCTTGGATGCCCCGATAAGAGGTGCGAGCAGTTGGCGTTTTGATGGGTACGAGGAGAGGTAGAGGGCGGCCTAAGAAGTATTGGGGAGAGGTGATCAAGCAGGATATGGTGAGACTTCAGATCTACGAGGACAAGGCACTCGATAGGAAGCTGTGGAGGTTAAGCATTAAGGTTGTGGGTTATGAGGTAGTTGAGCATATTTAGTCTACCAGTGTTAGGCTAGGCTAATAGGATTTAGTCTTAGACTGCTAGTGGTCAGTGTTGTGTTTACACAACTCTTCCGTTTTCATAGTGTCGGGTCTTATTTACTGGCCCTTATTTCTACCTTTCATCTATTCGTTGGTTCTTGTGTTGTTGTTATTATTTCCATGATGGTGTTGATCTATTATCTCTTTTTGTAAGGTCTACATACACACTACCCTCCGCAGACCTCACTTGTGGAACTACACTAGGTCATTATTGTTGTTGTTGTCTTTTTGTTAGCCTGATCTTTTTATGTTTGAAAACTCTTTAACTTCAAACTTCTCATTTAATTTTTAATTAATGACATACCGTCATGACCAAAGAAATGTCATGATATGTTTAAAGTCACAAAATATAATTTTCATATGTATGAAAATCTTTAGTTTCAAATTCTATGCCAGTTAAATACTGCGATATCTATCTATCTATATCTATATTATATTAAAAGCACGAATGTTTTTAGCGAAATGTCGTTCGCCTTTTTTATCCTTAAAAAATAGAATTCACACCGGATAGAATAGTCGTTTTATTAATTTTTTAATATTTAGAATTTTGATATCAACTAACTTTATTTATTATAGTACAAAATCTCAATATTTAGGATATTTAAATCAACGAAAATTTTCCTTTTATAATTCAAAATCGTAATATTTAGGACCAAATATAACAACTAATATTGACGTTGAACTACGTTTTAGGAATTCAAATTTTCATTGTTTTAATATCTAACCACTAAACATTATATTTGTATTCAAGATATTAAAGTCAAAAAAATGAATAACTGCTATTACTTTTTAATTTGAAGAAAAGAAATACTATTATTGGTTCTTCCATTTTTTTTATCCATTACTATTGATTATTCTAAAAGTAAAGTTAGACGGGGAATTAGAGTTTAAACAAACCAATATACAATTAAGGGAAATTTTATCTTTTAGTAGTAATTAGCCATTTATAGATATCATTTGCTATATGACGGATTATAAATACCTTTTATGAGGTTATAAGATGTATTTGATGTATTTACGCTATTGTATTCATGAATACTGTAGCAAAAATAGGCGTGAATCAGGGAAGTCTAGCCAATTAGTTGTTGTATTCGAGTGTATTCGACTGTATTCATGGAGTGAAACATGGGATTACAACTGGACAGATTATTATATTCGCCTGTATTCGACTGTATTCACGGCGTGAAATAGGGGATGACACTGTTTTTAAAAGGGGAAGTGAATCAATTAACATAATAGACTCCTAATATAACTCAACAAAATCAATTATAAAACACAATTTTTTTATTTTCAGTTATAAAAAAAGATTCTCAACCGATACCCAAAAAATACAGCAATCTTCAGAGAAATTATATAATACATCTGAATACATAAATTATATTAATTAAAAAAAAACTTATGAATACATTCATGGCATATAACGAGACAGTGAATACAATGAAATACATAGAATGCAGCGGGATACATTGAAATACAATGAGAAAAAAAGACAGTGAATACAATAAAATACATAGAATACAACGATATACATTGAATTACAATGGAAAAAAAATATTGAATACAATTAAATACATGAAAATACATTGACATATATTAACAGAAAATCATCCTAAAACATCCATATCTCAATTTTTTCAATTGGCAGGGACGGTATTCACGATATCATAGATCCGCCACCTTTCCACCCGTAATCTCCATGCAGCATCATCAAGCCCTATGGTTTCAATACCTTCCCGATTGTATAAGCTCAAAAAATTGGAACATAGGAGACTGAGAGACTTCTGTATACGACAATAAGTAGATCTAGAATCTTTTGAAGGATCTGAAGCTAACGACACAATTATTTTCTTTGAGGAAATTGATTCATCTGTGTGCGTGCGTGTATGGCCAAACTTTGTAAGGATTCTGAAATGGAATCAATATAAAAGAAAACTCCTCTCAAAGTAGACAGAGAAGAGGAAGAGTATCGAAAATTTTAATGAGATGGGGAAGAGAATAAGATGTATCAAAGTAGAGAGAGAAAGAAAATATTGTAACTGATTAGCGTATTTAGTGTCTTAGGGCTAGGAGGTAACCAAAATTAAATATTTTTCTATAAACCTTAAAAGGTATCTATAGAATATAATTTTTTTTAAATAATATTTATTTAAAATAAATAAGGTATTAACCTTTGCTATAGGAGGTAAAAATTTCCTACAATTAATATGAAGATTAATTTTTACTCCCTATGTCTCAAATTATTTATCGTCTAAAAATAGATGTTTCAATTATTTTTTATTTTAGAAGTTAAAGAATTTTTTTTTTCTATTTTATCCTTAGTAGTAATTATTCTTGAAGACGGATATAGCACATAAATAAAGTAAATGTTCAATGAAAAGAGATTATATTAAAGACATAAATAGGGTAAATAGTCAAAAATTCATTCTAATTAATATTTTCTTTAAAGAAGTGTAAAAGAAAAATACGATAAATAATTTAAGACGGAGGAAATAATGATTAGTAATCAAGACTCAAGGGCCTTTAAATAGGTAGAAAGATGATAAATTATTAGTGTTATGAAATATTTAATGTAACAACAAAAATGTAACTACAACCATATAATAATTGGTCAATGTAAAAGTGTTGAGGAAAGAGGAGTGACTTAAAGCTTGAAGGATATTCTAGTCTATTTACACTTAGCTAGATTAGTTAAGTATATAGGTGGTTAACTCACATGTATATAAATACACATATACTATTGTACATTTCTTCTCAGAATGAATGAGGAAGCAGTTACTGTTTCATTCCTTCTCTGTTCTTCTCTCTATTCTCATCTCTTCTTTCCTTCTCTCCATTAACCTAAGCTCGTGCATGGATGCTCTCTCATAAAGTTTAGCATGGTATCAGAGCAGTGAGCTCAGAATCGAAGCTCAAATTGATCCAAAATTTCTCTTCCTCATTCAATTAACCTTCTGTCAAGTTGAGCCAATTGTAATCTCAATTGGTTCCAGATCTAAGAACATAAAATCCTAGAATAAGTTGACAATGGCGATCGATGATGAGAATGCAACTGTCACAGCTGAGACTGCTTCGCATGCATCATCGGAAGATGAGTTTGAGGAAGGAGTTACAGTTGCAGTAACTCATCCTCTGTATTTGGCACCTGGTGATACCAGCGGAATCTCTTTGATCTCATTTCAGTTAACTGGAACTGATGACTACTCTCTATGGTATAGATCGATGCGAATTTCCTTGTTAGGTCGTAATAAGTTGGGAATCATTGATGGTCGATGGCCAAAGGAGAGGTTTCGCGAGAAATACTGGTATCAGTGTGTCACGACTCCAAACCCGGTCGTGATGGCGCCCAACACAACTGCTAGGCAAGCCCGACCAATTTCACTCTCAACCCGAGCATAAAGCTCAAAACCATTAGTTTTGAAAATCACTAACATCACTGAAACTAAAAATATAACAGATAGATAGAAACAATCCGAAAATCTACAATACCGAACAGCCTCCCAAAGACCGGAGTCATGAGTTTAGATCCTCTACTAGAATAACATAATATTACTATAATACAACATAGTCTGAAGTACGCGGAAAAGTCAAATAACAGAAAATAGGAGAGAAGTCGGGTCCTGCGGACGTCAGGAAGCTACCTCGACAACTCCGTATAAAAACTCTGATGAACAGCAATAAGCTCAGCTAGCTCCTCAAGTACCTGGATCTGCACATAAGGTGCAGGGAGTAAAGTGAGTACTTCCAACTCAGTGGTAATAGACATGTATAAT
>MU771067.1:37278-54362 GCA_026770625.1 Nicotiana glauca | reverse complement strand
TGATTCCATGGTTATTTTCATCAAGTATTAGTGAATCAAATGGAAGAAATTGGAGAAAATTTGTAAACTTTTCAATGATTTGGAGGCCGAACTGTTGTCGGATTTTGATAAAAATTGTATGGTTGGAATCGTGGTTGGATGGGGTTTCATATTTCGTAACTTTTGTCGGGTTCCGAGACATGGGCCCCATGGGCAAAAATGCTAGTTTAGGGCTTGAAACTTAAGAGAGTTAAAATGGAGATTTGAAGGGTCATTTGGACTCCGATTTTAGTAAATTTTATATGTATAGACTCGTGGCGAGATAAGGAATCCGATGATGTTAATTTTTCTGATTTTCGAGAAGTGGGCCCAGAGCTCGGGTTTTTGCTAATTTCGAGAATCTTGATATTTTTTGATTCTTTTGAATGGGCTTTGTTCCCATAACGCATTGTGACATATTCGTTCTGATTTCGATAGATTCGACGCACGTGGAGATCAATTCGAAGGGCAAAGGCGTCGCGAATTAAAGAAATAGCCGGTTTGAGGTTAGTAATAGATGTTAATATTGTGTTGAGGGTTTGAAACCCCAAATTTTCACATCATAGTGTTATATTGAGGTGACTTGCACGCCAGATAACGGGCGTGGAGTAGAGCACCGTTGGGGATTGTGACTTGGTCCGTCCCGCTTAATGAAAACACTACCTAATTGCTTGGAGTTGAATTGACATCCTAATAAATGGATTAATTATCATAATTGGGCTTCGTGCCAACTGTTTGAATCCTTCAGGGATTATTTTACTGGTTTTTTACCATGTGTACAGAAAAATTGAACTCAGTCCTAGTATTTAATACGGTTTTGCAAACTCAGCCACTTTTCTCAAAACTTGGGACTTAAATAATATTTCTAATGAAGTTTGGGCTGAATAATTTATTTGCTATTATGCCGAGAGGCTTATGTGATTTTGGACTGATTATGAGATCGGGCTGCGCGCCGCAGCGGTATTATATTTATTGGATCGGGCTGCACGCCGTAGCGGTATTATATTGATATTGATATGAGGCCGAGGGCCTAGATTTGATGCCACGAGATGGCTTGATATTTGCGTTTGGGCTGTAGGAGCCCCTCCGAAGTCTGTAAACACCCTCAGTGAGCGCCGTCGACGATAAATAAATGGATGGTTCGGGCTGCACGCCGCAGTGGGTACTAGAGAGTACTGGTTTATGCGCTGCATTGCTTATTTGACTGCCATTATTTATTTCTCTGTTGCAGTATTATTAATTTTGTTGGATATCATAATTGATGTTACCTGGTGAACTGTTGTGATTATAGCTTATTTTGTGCCTATTTAGGATTTCTTACTTTCAGCCTTTATTTATGTTTATTACTCTCTGGGTTGGAAGTACTCACTTTACTCCCTGCACCTCGTGTGCGGATACAGGTGCACCTACTGAGGCTGAATGAGACTATCTCTGTCGAGTATCGTATCCGGAAGCATTAAGGTAGCTGCATGGCGTTCGCAGTCCTGATCTTCCCATCTATCCTATTTGTTTTATTCCGCATTTTCTTTAGAAACATATGTAGTAGGTTGATACTCGTGTATTAGAGGCTCAGACTTGTGACACCTGATCATTTGGGTTGTGTAGTAGTATTTCCACTTAGGTTTTCTGCATGTTTAACTACATTTCAGATTTTCAGTGTTATTACTTAGTAATTAATTGTGTTAATTGAATCATGATTTACATAAAAAAGGTTAAGGTTAGTAAATTGGTCGGGCTTGCTTATCAGTGTGTTGGGCATCATCACGACCGGGAATTGGGGTCGTGACAGGACCGTAGATCGAGGTTGCTGCCTTCAGTTCAGTGGAAACCCGAGGTAGTCCTGCAGGTGTTCGCAGGCGTTGGCGTCCCCTTCTACCCTACTTCTTTCTGTTTTATCTATTTCTGAGACAGATTTGTATTTTCTTGTTCAGACCACTATTTGTAGTATTCGTAGACATTCCGTGAAATTGTGACACCCACAACTGGGTGGAGTTTTATTATGGATTTTGTATTAGTATTAAGTTAAACTATTAAATTCTGTTCTTCCGTATTTTGATTTTCGCTGGTTTTCTTATATCATTTGGTAAATTGTTAAAGATAAAGAAAAAAGATAAAATAATCAGTAATGTTGGCTTTCCTAGTGGGTTCAATGTTAGGTGCCATCACGGTCCCGACGGTGGGAAATTTGGGTCGTGGCATCAGAACTTTACCATCAATCCTTAACAAAACATTTTAATTTAATGAATCAACTTGAAATTTAGAAATGCACAAAATAATTGCTAAAATTTCTTTTTTAATTGTAGGATAATTTTGTATTCTAATGTTTTGATGCAAATGCAATAATTTGTTCCTTGTCACCTTTTTTCTGCTTTAAAATGCTACCATAACCAATGTCTGATGCATCAGTCTCAACTATATTGAATGCAGAAGGATCAGGGAGAGATAAGCAAAGACGGTCTTTGACTTGATTTTTTTGATAACATTGGTGTGGACTAAAGTCCACGGAGGTGGAGGTTTTTTCAACCTATCATGGAGAGGTTTTAGTAAAATGCCGAGGCATGGACTGAAATCTGATACATAATTAACATATCTGTGATGATTTTCCAGGACGTTCGATTTATTTATGCTATTTTGATTTGCCAGGACGTTCGGCTAAAAAGTCCCCGAGTTTATTTATGCAATTTTGATTTGCCAGGACGTTCAATTTTTAGTTTCGGAGAGTTTTGGGACACTTAGTCCCTAAATGAGAGCTTAAGTATTGAAAAGTTGACCATAGTCGGAACAATGTGAAGACAGCCTTGGAATGGAAATCCGATGGTTTCATTAGTTCCGATTGGGTGATTTCGTGCTTAGGGGCATGGTGAGATTGTGTTTTGGAGGTCCGTTTTGAAAGTTGAATTTTTAGAGTTTTCGGTTCGATTGTGAGATTTTGATCCGAGGGCCGGAATGGAATTCCGAGAGCTGCAGTAGTTCTGTTGTGTCATTTGGGATGTGTGTGCAAAATTTCAGGTCATTCGGATGCGGTTTGGATGGATTTTTTTATCAAAAGCATATTTTAGAGTTTTTGGATTCTTCGGCTTGAATCCAATGAAAAATAGGTGTTTTGATGTTGTTTTGAGTGTTCCGAAGGTTGGAACAAGTTTGAATGAAGTTATGGGATATGTTGGTAAGTTTGGTTGAGGTCCTGGGGGCCTCAAGATGATTTCGGATGGTTGACGGAAGGATTTTGGAGTTAGAGTTGTAGCTTCAGCTGCTGGTTCTTTCATAATTGCACCTACGGTTTGGGTCCCGCAGTTGCGGCGCTGAAGAAGCGTCTCAACGGTCGTAGAAGCAGTTTTGCGGAAAAAAGGGAGTCGATCGCAGATGCGGTTAAGTAACCGCAGATGCGGCACCACATCTGCGGTGATGTAATCGCAGGTGCGAAAGTCCTCCTTTAATGAAATGTCGCAGATGCGATGCGGTTTTGCAGATGCGGGACCGCAGAAGCTGTCCTCGGGCCGCAAATGTGGAAATCGCTAGGCAGAACATATAAATTCTTGCGTTCGTGAAATTTAGCCATTTTTCATCTTTTTCAAACATGAAGAAGCTTGGGAAACACCTTTCAAGAGGGTTTTTTTTAGAGAAGTTCATTGGGGTAAGGTCTTTGGTCCCTAAACTCGTTATTAGAATGATATTTATCAATTTAAGCATGGAAAATTAAGGAAATTTGGTGGTAATTGGGGGCTAGGGCTTGACTAATTGGAGACCTTTAAGTGATAATTTGAGGAATCATTTGATGTCCGATTTTGGTAATTTTTATATGCATGAACTCATGAGAGTGTGAGGATTCTGAGAATATATATCTTATCCGATTCCGAGATGTGAGCCCGAGGGGCATTTTGGTCATTTTGCCTAATTTCTCGTATTAGCTTAGAATTTAATTGTAGAATCATTACTTGATGTATTATTTATAATATGCAATTGAATTGAATAGATTTGGTCCATTTGAGGTCGAGTAGTCGTGGTAAGGACGTGGTTTCGAGTTGAATTTGAGCTGGTTCGAGGTAAATGGCTTGCCTAACCTTGTGTGGGGGACTTTTCCCTTAAGATTTGGTATATTTGATAATTAAAATTCCTTATATGTAAGGTGACGAGTGCGTACTTGTGCTAATTGTTCGAAATCCGATTTTCATTAAGTAACTACTAGTATGTTTTCTTTCCTATTTTATTACTTGCACTATTTAAGCCTGTGTTAGCTAAGATAGCATGTCTAAGTGATTAAATTGCCTTATTTGTTAAACTGCTTTGCCTGAACTCGGTGCAGTATGCTAGGCAAGATTATTTGTTTGCCTTAATATGAAGTTTGACATTTCTGAGTGTTTTCTCGTGTTGTTGCTGTGTATTTACCTTGTCTGTTTACATTTGGCACTACGGATGTGGAATTCTGTTAGATCTCCCTGCACAGATATATGGAACTATGGGAATGCACCCTGCAGATTCCCCCAGTACTGGGTATTTATGTTGGGACTACGGAATGGGATTCCAGTAGATCCCCGCGTACTATGAGCTAGACTACGGGATGGTATCCCGAGAGACTTATTGGATATGTATATTTGGGACTTTAGGACGGTATCCTGGAAGATCCTTGATTAATATTATTAGAGTTGAGCTGTGTTTTTCCTTCGGCGTTTACGTTGTTTCTGTATAGTTAGTGCTATCATTTATATCCTGTATTACTTTTACTATTGTACTTATTTATACTGCTCTGTTCTACACTGTCGAGCTATGTCTTTTATTTAACCTCACTAGGGCCCTGACCTTCCTCGTCACTACTTAACCGAGGTTAGGCTGGGCAGTTACTGAGTACCGCTATGGTGTACTCATGCCCTTTATGTGCATGTTTTTCATATGCATATCTAGGTACTTCGACTCAGAACTATTAACCCTGGGGCGAGGCGACTGCTATAGTGACTTCAAGGTATATCTATTGCGTCCGCAGACCGAGGAGTCTCTTTTTATTATTGTTGTTTAGTATTAGCCCTTCTGTATTTCCGTTCTTGTTAGACATTCTGGTGTTAGAGCTATGTAGCACTTCTTAGTTTGTGATTCGTGGGTTTCCGGGTCTTGGATTTATGTATTGGTTTTTAGAATTAAATATTGTGTATGCCGACCGGTACATTTAAATGCTATTTATTTCTTTATTCCTATTTTAATTTGTTTTATTTTTCGCAAATTGGTTTTCTTCCGCAATTTAGGCTTACCTAGTCGTAGAGACTAGGTGCCATCATGATGGTTCACTTAGGGTGAACTAGGGTCGTGACAAGTTGGTATCAAATCTTTAGGTTCATAGGAGTCATGAATCACAAACTGGTTTATTAAAGTTTCGTTGATCGGTACAGAGACGTCTGTACTTATCTACGAGAGGCTATGTAACTGTTAGGAAAAATTCCATTTCTTTTGATTTCCTTGTCGTGTGGGATTTTGACATCACGATTCTAAACTTCTGTGTTCTATTCTCTCATAGATGGCGAGGACACGTGCTACCCGAGATGATCAGGCACCCGCACCCCATACTGCTGTCGTTAGAGGACAGGGCCGGGGTAGAGGCTGAGGATGCGCATGCAGTGCAGTCAGAGCACCTATGCAAGCTGCCACTGAGGAGCCACCAACAGTGCTAGTCGGAGTCCACGCATCTAACACGCCTACTGCTACTAACACACCAGCACTTCAGGAGACTCTAGCACATTTTATGAGCATGTACACCACTTTGGCTCAGGCAGGGTTGCTTCCCCTTGCTACATCTACATCCCACGCCAGGGAAGGGGGAACAACCTCCCGCCGCCCGCACTCCTGAGCAACTTGTGCATGTGATCAGGTCCCAGAGATTATTCCTGTATAGCATATAGCCCTAGGCCATCCCGAGGACAAGCCATCAGCTTCAGAGAATGAGCAGTGGAGACTTGAGACGTTCAAGAAGTATGATCCTCTTGTATTCGGTGGATTAGCATCATAGGATGCCTTGGGATTTTTGGAGGGGTTCTACCGTATTCTCCGTACCATGGGTATATCAGGATCGTGCGGGTTTTCATTCACAACTTTCCAGCTTCAAGGAGGTGGCGCACCTATGAGTTAGATAGTCCGGACGAGGCTGCTTCACTGACTTGGACCCAATTTTCAAATCTATTTCTTAAAGAGTTTGTTCCTCGGAGCCTCAGGGATGCATGGCGCACCGAGTTTGAGCATTTGTGCAAGGGTGCTATGACTATCTTAAAGTATACTGTCCGTTATACTAGCTTGGCTAGGCATTCATTTGCCTTGGTTTCTACTGTTCGCGAGAGGGTTCGCCGGTTTATTGAGGGGATTATTCCCACCATTAGGTCTAGCATGGCTCGTGAGTTGGAGATGGATATTCCTTATCAGCGGGTGGTGAGCATTTCTAGGAGGATTGATGGTATACATGCTAGGGAGAGAGAGGAGATGTAGGCCAAGAGGTCTCGAGAGTCGGGCCATTATTCTGGAGCCTCTACCCTAGTTGCAGGTCGCCATGGTAGGGGTTATACGAGTCGCCCTGTTTATTCAGCTTTTCCAGTAGCGAGTAGTGCTCAAGCTCCTCCTAGGCCTCAGGAGCCTTGTTATGCACTTCCGGTTTCTAGCGCGCCTCCTGCGTGGGGTGCTTTCAGAGGTCAGTCCAGCAGACCTGGCCCAAGCAATCACAACTACCACATCCTCCCAGATCTTGTTTTGAGTATGGTGACACATGCCACATGGTGAGGGATTTCCCTAGACTTGGGAAGGGTGCACCTCCATAGACTTCTCAGCCATATCGTGCCCTGCAGAGTTTTCAGGCTATGGTTACAGCTCCAGTTGCTACCCCACCTGCTCAGCCAGCTAGAGTTAGAGGTCGGGGAGGTAGAGGTCGCCCTAGAGGGGGAAGCTAGTCCCGATACTATTCCCTTCCTGCCCATACCGAGGTTGTTTCCTCTGATTCTGTTATCACAAATATTATACTGGTTTGTCACAGAGATGCATTGGTTCTATTCGATCCAGGCTCCACTTATTCTTATGTGTCTTTTTATTTTGCTTCACATTTTGGTGTATCTCGGGATTCTTTGAGTTCCCCTGTTTATGTTTCTACTCTTGTGGGAGATTCACTTGTTGTGGACTGCATTTATCAGTTGTGTTTGGTTGCTTTTAGTGGTTTTGAGACCATAGCCGATTTATTGTTTCTCAGCATGGTAGACTTTGATATTATCTTGGGCATGGACTGGTTGTTGCCCTATTATGCTATTCTTGATTGTCATGCCAAGACCGTGACGCTGGCTATGCCAGTTATGTCAGGTGTTGAGTAGAGGGGTACTTTAGATCACACTCCCAGTAGATTTGTTTCTTTCCTTAAAGCTCAGCGTATGGTTGAGAAGGGGTGTGATGTGTTTCTAGCATGTGTGAGAGATGTTAGTATTGATACCCCTTCAGTTGATTCAGTTCCAGTAGTACTAGACTTTTTCGATGTTTTTCCAGATGACCTTCTAGGCATGCCGCAAGGTAGAGATATTGATTTTGGCATTGATTTATTGCCGAGCATTCAACCCATTTCTATTCCTCCATATCGTATGGCTCCTCGTGAGTTGAAGGATTTGAAGGAGCAATTGCAGGAATTGCTTGATAAGGGTTTTATTCGGCCCAGTGTATCACCTTGGGGTGCTCCTGTCTTGTTTTTGAAGAAAAAGGTTGGTTCTATGCGTATGTGTATTAATTATTGCCAGTTGAACAAGGTTACAGTGAAGAACCTATATCCTTTGCCTCGTATTGATGATCTGTTTGACCAACTTCACGGCGCACGGGTGTTTTCTAAGATTGACTTGCACTCAAGTTACCATCAGTTAAAGATTCGGGAGCCAGATATCCCGAAGACTGATTTTAGAACTCAGTATGGTCATTACGAGTTCCTTGTTATGTCATTTGGGTTGACCAGTGCCCCTGCAGCCTTTATGCATTTGATGCACAATGTATTTCATCCATATCTTGAATCTTTGGTCATTGCCTTTATTGATGACATTCTGGTGTATTTCTGGAGTCGGGAAGATCATGAGCAACACCTGAGGACAGTGCTTCAGACTCTGAAGGAAAAGAAGTTATATGCAAAGTTTTCTAAATGTGAGTTTGTTTGGATTCTGTGGCTTTCTTAGGACCCGTAGTATCAAGCAAGGGTATTCAGGTGGATCCGAAGAAGGTAGAGGCAGTGCAGAGTTGGCCCAGACCATCCTCAGTTGTAGAGATCTGCTGTTTTCTCAGTTTGGCGGGTTACTACTGTCATTTTGTGAAGGAATTTTCATTGATTGCAGCCCCTATGACCAAACTAACCCATAAAGGTGCTCCATTCTAGTGCACGGAAGAGTATGAGGTAAGCTTTCAGAAGCTTAAGACAACTTTGACTACAACCCCAGTTTTGATATTGCTTACAGGTTTGGGGTCTTATACGGTATATTGTGATGCCTTGAGGATTGGACTTGGAGCGGTGTTGATGCAGGACGGTAGGGTAATTGCCTACGCGTCTAGACAGTTGAATATTCATGAGAAGAATTGTCCCTTCTACGACCTTGAGTTAGTTGCCATTGTTCACGCCCTAAAGATTTGGTGCCATTATCTATATGGTGTGCCTTGTGAGTTTTACACAGATCATCGGAGCTTGCAACACCTGTTCAAGCAAAATGATCTAAATTTGCACCAGAGGAGGTGGTTAGAGTTGAAGAAGGGCTATGATATCACTATTCTTTATGACCTGGGCAAGGCCTTTGTGGTGGCCGATGCTTTGAGTCACCGGGCAGAGAGTTTAGGGAGTTTGGCTTATGTACCAGCATCAGAGAGGCCCATGGCGATGGATGTTCAGGCTTTAGCCATCCAGTTTGTGAGATTGGACCTTTCGGAGCCTAGTCGGGTTCTAGCTTGCGTGATTTCTCGGTCTTTCTTAGTTGATCGTATCAGGGAGCGACAGTATGATAACCTTCATTTGCTTGTCCTCAAGGATAAGGTTTAGCATGGTGATGCTAGAGATGTAATCATTGGCGAGGACGGAGTATTGAGGATGCGGGGTCGGGTCTGTGTACCCAATATTGATGGGCTTCAGGAGCTGATTCTAGAGGAGGCCCACAGTTCGCGGTATTCTATTCATCTGGGTGCTGCGAAGATGTACCAGGATTTGAAGCAACACTATTGGTGGAGGCAGATGAAGAAAGATATAGTTAGGTTTGTAGCTCGGTGCCTCAATTGTCAGCAGGTGAATTATGAGCACCAGAGACCGGGCGGGTTGCTTCAGCAGGTAGAGATTTCGGAGTGGAAGTAGGAGCGGATCACCATAGACTTTGTAGTTGGGTCCCGCAGACTTTGAGGAAGTTCGATGCTGTTTGGGTGATTGTGGATCGGCTGACCAAGTCCGCTCACCTTATTCCTGTGTGTACTACTTATTCTTCGGTGTGGTTGGCGGAGATCTATATCTGGGATATTGTTTGTCTTCATGGTATTCAAGTTTCCATCATTTCAGATAAAGGTACTCAATTCACATCACGGTTATGGAGGGTCGTTCAGCATGATTTGGGTTCTCGGGTAGAGTTGAGTACGACATTTTACCCTTAGACGGACTGGCAGTCCGAGTGCACTATTCATATTCTTGAGGATATGCTCCGTGTGTGTGTGATCGAGTTTGGAGGGTCTTGGGATCAGTTCTTGCCATTGGCGGAGTTTGCATACAACAACAATTATCAGTCCAGCATTCAGATGGCACCGTATGAGGCTTTATATGGTAGGCGATGTAGATCTCCGGTGGGTTGGTTCGAGCCGAGCGAGGCTAGATTATTGGGAACAAATTTAATTTAGGATGATTTGGAGAAGGTTAAGGCGATTTAGGATAGACTCAGTACAGCCCAGTCTAGACGGAAGAGCTACACGGATCGGAAGGTTCGTGATGTTTCCTATATGGTTGGAGAGCGGGTTCTGCTTCGAATTTCACCTATGAAGGGTGTTATGAGATTTGGGAAGAAAGGGAAGTTGAATCTGGGTTCATTGGCCCTTTTGAGATATTGAGGCATGTTGGGGGGTTGCTTATGAGCTTACCTTACCTCCCAACTTGGCAGGAGTTCATCCGGTATTTCATGTTTCGATGCTCCGGATGTATCACGGTGATCTATCACACATGTTGGATTTCAGTTCAGTCCAGCTGGACAAGGATTTATCCTGTGTTGAGGAGCCGGTGGCAATATTATACAGTCAGGTTAAAAAGCTGAGGTCAAAGAACATTGCATCAGTGAAGGTTTATTGGCGGGGTCAGCCGACCGAGGAGGCGACCTGGGAGACCGAGCAGGATATGCGCAGCAGTTACCCTCATCTTTTCGCTACCTCAGGTATGTCTCTACGCTCGTTCGAGGATGAACAAATGTTTAGTGCAGGAGAATGTGACGACCCGACCGGTCGTCTTAAGAATTAACGCCCTGATCCCCTATTAACTGCTTCCCCCGAGTTTATTTATGCTATTTTGATTTTTCGGGATGTTCAGTTTTGAGTTTCGGAGAGTTTTGGGACACTTAGTCCCTAAATTAGAGCTTAAGTGTTGGAAAGTTTACCGTAGTCGGAACAGTGTGAAGACGACCTCGGAATGGAAATCCGATAGTTAGTTTAGCTCTGTTGGGTGATTTCGGGCTTAGGGGTGTGGTCGGATTTCATTTTGGAGGTCCATAGCTAATTATGGCTTGAAATGCCGAAAGTTGAATTTTTGGAGTTTCCGGTTCGATAGTGAGATTTTGATCCGAGGGCTGGAATGGAATTCCGAGAGTTGCAGTAGTTCCGTTATGTCATTTGGAATGTGTATGCAAAATTTTAGGTCATTCGGATGTGGTTTGGTTAGGGTTTTTATAGAAAGCGTATTTTTAGAGTTTTTGGGATTCTTAGGCTTGAATCCGATGAAAAATAGGTGTTTTGATGATGTTTTGCGTGTTCCGAAGGTTGGAACAAGTTTGAATGAAGTTATGGGATATGTTGGTAAGTTTTGTTGAGGTCCTGGAGGCCTCGGGATGATGTTGGATGGTTGACGGAAGGATTTTAGAGTTAGAATTGCAGCTTCAGCTGCTGGTTCTGTCATAACCGCACCTGCGGTTTGGGTCCCGCAGGTGCGGCGTCGCTGAAGTGGCTCAGCGGTCGCAAAAATGGTTTTGAGGCAAAAAGGAGTCGACCACAAATGTGATCAGGTAACCGCAGACGCGACACCCCATCTGCGGTGATGTAGTCGCAGGTGCGGAAAGTACTCCTTTAATGAAATGCCGCAGATGCGATAGGATTTTGCAGATGCGAGACCGCATAAGCGGTCCGAGGGCCGCAGGTGCGGAAATATCTGGGCAGAACATACAAATTCTTGCCTTTGTGTAATTTAGCCATTTTTCCTCTTTTTCAAACGGGAAGAAGCTTGGGAAGCACCTTTCAAGAGGGATTTTCAGAGGAGTTCATTGGGGTAAGGTCTTTGGTCCCTAAACTCGTTATTGGGATGAGTTTATCAATTTAAGTATGAAAAATTAAGGAAAATGAGTGGTAATTGGGGGCTAGGGCTTAACTAATTAGAGACCTTTGAGTGATGATTTGAGGGACCATTTGAGGTCCGATTTTGGTAATTTTGGTATGCATGAACTCGCGAGAGTGTGAGGATTTTGAAAATATAAATTTTATACGATTCTGAGACATGGGTCTGAGGGGCATTTTGGTAATTTTACCTAATTTCGCGTATTAGCTTAAAATTTAATTGTAGAATCAGTTACTTGAAGTGTTATTTATAATATATAATTGAATTGAATTGATTTAATCCATTTGGAGTCGAGTACTCGTGGCAAGGACGTGGTTTCGAGTTGAATTTGAGCTGGTTCAAGGTAGGTGGCTTGCCTAACCTTGTCTGTAGGACTTTTCCCTTAGCATTTGGTATATTTGTTAATTGAAATTTCTTGTACGTAAGGTGACGAGTGCGTACTTGTGCTAATTGTTCGAAATCCGATTTTCATTAAGTAACTACTAGTATGTTTTCTTTCCTGTTTTATTACTTGCACTATTTAAGCATGTGTTAGCTTAAGATAGCATGTCTAAGTGATTAAATTGCCTTATTTGTTAAACTGCTTTGCTTGAACTCAGTTCAGCATGCTAGGCTAGACTATTTGTTTGCCTTAATATGAAGTTTGACATTTCTCAGTGTTTTCTCCTATTGTTGTTGTGTATTTACGTTGGGCTATGGATGTGGGATTCCGGTATATCCCCCTTGTCTGTTTACATTTGGGTCTACGAATGTGGGATTCCAGTAGATCCCCCTGCATCATTATATGGAACTATGGGAATGCACCGGTAGATTCCCCCAGTACTGGGTATTTATGTTGGGACTACGGAACGGGATTCCGGTAGATCCGCATGTACTCTGAGCTGGACTATGGGACGGTATCTCGAGAGACTTATTGGATATGTATATTTGGGACTTCAGGACAGTATCCTGGAAGATCCCCGATTGATATTATTGGAGTTGAGTTGTATTTTTCCTTCGGTGTTTTCGGTGTTTCTGTATAGTTGTTGTTGTCCTTTATATCTTCTGTTACTTTTACTGTTGTACTTATTTATACTGCTATGTTCTACACTGTCGAACTATTTCTTTTATTTAACCTCAGTAGGGCCCTAACCTTCCTCGTTGCTACCTAACTAAGCTTAGGCTTGGCACTTACTAGGTACCACTGTGGTGTACTCATGTCCTTTCTGCGCATGTTTTTCATGTGCAGATCCGGGTACTTCAACTAAGACCTATCACCCCTGAGGCGAGGCGACTGCTATAGCGACTTCGAGGTATATCTGCCGCATCCGTAGACCGAGAAGTCTCTTTCTATTCTTGTTGTTTAGTATTAGCCCTTTTGTATTTCCGTTTTGTTATCCATTCTGGAGTTAGAGCTATGTAGTATTTTTTTAGCTTGTGATTCGTGGGTTTCCCGGTTTTGGATTTATGTGTTGGTTTTGAGAATTAAATATTGTGTATGTCGAGTGGCACATTTAAACATTATTTATTTCTTTATTCCTGTTTAAATTTGTTTTATATTTTGTGAATTGGTTTTCTTTCGCAATTTAGGCTTACCTAGTCGTAGAGACTAGGTGCAATTATGATGGTTCACAGAGGGCGAACTGGGGTCGTGACAATATCCTAAAAATCTTTGAAGCTGTGTCTTATCTAAAATTTTGTCAGGAAATTAGTCAGCAGATTGTATGGATCGTTGAATAGGGACAATGGTACCGTGCTCGATATTGTGCCCAACAAATCAGATGTTGGTTCGAAAAATACTGTATTTAGTTTTTGATATAACTAATCCATTTTCTTTGGTAACATTAAAGAAAACATTTATATGTTTAAAATGTTGATCTATGCTAGTAGAAAATACTAAAACATCATCAATATAGATAACAATAAAATTTGAAAAAAGGATGAAAAATATCATTCATTATCCTTTGAAATTCGGAAGGAGCATTTTAAAACCAAATTGCATTACATTCCATTTAAATTGCCCAAATGGTACCGTAAAAGCAGTTTTATACCTTTCTTTGGGATCTAATTGAATCTGCCAAAATCCTGATTTTAGATCAAAATTTGAAAAGATAGTTGCAGTATAAAGGATTTGAAGTAAATCCTTTTTGTTTGGAATATGGTATCTAATTTAGCGAAGTGCTTTGTTCAAAGGTTTATAATTGATGACTAATCGAGGGACTCCTCATTTTATTTTAGAGTTTTTATTGACGTAAAAGGCAATACAACTCCAAGGGGATTTGCTTGGAGAGATGTTGCGTTTTACAAGAAGATCATTAATTTCTTTTTAACAATGAATGGTTAGCTCGTGATTCATCTGAATAGGATGAACTTTTGTGGGGATTGTTTTTTTTTTTTAATCAAAGTCAGGTTTGTAAGGGAGCTTAACAATATGCTTCTTGCGATTCCAAAAGGTTGTAGGTAAATCAACACAAAGTTCTTGGATTTTGGTTTCTAAAATTTGTATCTTGGATTGGAGAGAAGAATTTTGAAGTTGTTGTTGTAACCTTTGGAACTCTACTTCTTCTTTGAGAAAATTGATCTGTGCTTCTTTACTTTTTGTGGTAGATAAGAACTTTGACATTGGAGGTCTATCGAAAGGAAGAAAGGTTCTACCTTATATGCGTTCGATTAGAATTCCTTGTTTTTACTAAGGTCTTTTACTAATAGGAAAGAACTTGAGTCTGACGAAGGAGAATTTTCTAGGGAGGTTCTAACTTCAACATTCGAGAGTTTGAAGCTAATTCCTAGTTTCCCTCCATTAGCAGCATTAAGACCTTCTTTGGTTTTTTTAAATAATTTGGTTGGAATAAGCTCCTATTGTATGCAGTTGAGATCTGCACCTGTATCAAATTAGGCAATGATATATAAGGTAAAGGACTTATTGACAATTAGGATGACTCTCATATGCCATTTTCTTATGGAAATTCTAGAGAGGTGGTTGCAAACAAATTCTTGTTCAACTGCTTTAACTTCAGTTGGTTTGGGCTCTTTAGGTTTGGTAGAGAGCTGTTGGAGAACAAGACGGTCTAATTCTTGTCTAGCCTTAATTTCTCGAATTTGTTCCTTAAGGATTGCTATCTCAGTTTGGAGATCTTGGATAGTTACTACCTTAGGTTTTTAGGAAGGGAATCTACTAAGGATATCAGTAATATTGTAAGTTTTGGCAACTGGAGGATGATTGGTAAAGACACTAGAGAAAGATGTATAAGGCTTGTCTATTGTTCATTTGAATTGCTCGAGATAATACTTCTTTTGCTCAGAATCATGGAGATTGTTTATTATTTCAAGAAGAAGATCTTGTTCTTTGGAGAGAACATTAATCGCAGGTTCCTCTGGACTAGACTGGGATGAAGATGATTTTGTGTCATCATCTTCGAGTTGGTTAAATTGATGTTCAAGTTCATCATCAATAACATCGGAAGTGTCGCTATCTTCTAATAAAAGTTGTTCGATCTGGTTAAGAACAGACTCATCTAAATCAAGATTTCTAACTTTGTTAGACAACTTGTAGTATTTGGCTATATGACCCGGTTTGTTGCACAAGAAACATTTGCCAGAATTGGGAGTTTGGAAGTTTGTTTGTTTATGTTTACTCGGAAAGGTTTTGGATTTAGAAGAAAACGGTTTGGTCTTCCTAAGCTTAGATGCAGAACACATATATTTCATAATCTCCATATCCTTGGTTGTTCGTCTCTTGTAAGGTTTTTTGCTACAAGGTGTTAAACTAAATTGTTCATAGAAACTACCTAGATCTCGACGAGTATGTGCTCTATCTTTGGCTAATTGTCTCAATATCTTATCATATTGACAGATTTTGAGAGCGACATGTTGAATGAGACTGGTGAGTTGGCCATAGGTGATTTGTTCGTAAGAAATATCACACCTCCTTTTTACATCCCGAGAGGGTATATGAGAGTTTTTCCAATTAAAGTGACATTATTCAAAATGAGATTATTTTATTTAAATTTTCAGAGTCTCCACTTGGAATAGTTTATGGTGTCCCAAGTCACCGGTTTATTTTTTTAAATCCTAAATCGAGGAAATTTTGATTTTATTTTAAAAGTCTGCGAACCAGAAATTCTAGACAAGGAATTCTGTTAACTTGAGAGAAGGTGTTAGGCATTCCCGGGTTCCATAATTCTAGCACAGTCGCTTAGTGATTATTACTTCATTTAAATTGTTTACCTACTCATTTTTAGGACCTATACACATTTATATATTAATAGCTTTTAATTAAGAAATTATCTTGAAACAAGTCACGCGTACGTGTACTCATCTTTGTTTGGCGCGTCAAAATTCATGTCACGCATACGTGTCCACAATTATTGACGCTTTATTATTATTAAGAAATGTTTGGACAATGTTGCACGAATGCATACTCCGGTTTTGTTTTTAAAATTATAATTCTGTCACGCGAACGTATACACAATCACGATGGTGTATTAAACGGGCCTAAAGCAACTACGAGCCTTTGTCATTTTTATATCTTGAGGGCCATGAATGATTAAATTATGAATGGCACACCTCGTACTATATTGAGAACAGTTTTATTATTACAAAAAAAGTTTAATCGATGTTGCGCGAATGCATACTCCGATTTGATCTTTAGAATCGTAATTATATCACGCGGACATGTACATAATCACGGTTATAGATTAAACGTGCCTAGAGCATTTACACTGATATTCAGCTTCTTATATCATATCAAAGATTGCAAAAGAGACCAACTGTTACGAAAGGCATTGAAATTTTCTCTAAATCAACATGGCGAAGTGCAGAAATAGCCCATTTTAAGACATCTATTTAAAGAATAACCACTTTTTACAAATGACCTAAAAGTTAAGGCATATGTTTATTCTGATTCCAGACAACGAAAATTGATTCACAGAAAACAACCGAACTATTCCTATCAAACTTTGCATTTCCAATTCATTACATCTACTTCACTTATTCACATTCCATCATTCTTAAACTCCATTTAAACAAACATACTACTGATGATATACATTATTATGAAACCAACATACATGAAAATGAAGCAGATCAAGTCAAATTTGTCAAACACATATATACAAATGTTCATTAACAGCATTACTTCTTTCACCATGCATTATAAAATTCAGAAGTTCTATATCAGTCAAGGGTGAGGCCAAAAATGAAACTTTACATGAATCTGAGACTCGACACTAAGGCTGTATGGTGGGCTGGTCCTGGACCGGGACCGGACCGGGCCCGCGGGCTAAACGGGCCAAACGGTCCTGGCGGGCCGGTCCTAACGGTCCTGGGCCTAATGGTGCACTAGGCCCGTGACGGGCCGATTAAAATGGGTAGGCCCACGAAGCCCGGGATAGCTAAGTCCGGGACCGCTAAGTCCGGGACCGGCTGGCGGGCCTGGGCCAGTCCTAACGGTCCTAACGGGCCTAACGGCTAAATTTTAAATTTTTTTTTTTTTTAAAAAAAAAAAGCCCAACGGTTAGATTTTTAAAATCTAGCCGTTGGGCGGATA
>MU771067.1:7508-24205 GCA_026770625.1 Nicotiana glauca | reverse complement strand
CAATGGAAAAAATGAGACTGGAGATGAACGAAATGCAGTTAGCCTTGGCTAGGGTACAAAAGGGGCCCGAACCTCCCATTACTCCTACTCTCCCACCAGGACACACGCCGAAATACCCTCCCCACGGCCCTTCGATAAGCTTCCCAAGTCACCACTGCTCTCAGGGGAGAAATCCCTATGATCCCCAAGCTCCACCACCCAATCAAAACCTCCCCCCACCAAATGTTCCCGTTTTCGTGGCACCCCCACCAACCACGCTACAAAGATCTTGCAGTGAGCCGTTGTTTCAGGCTCACGATAACTAATATTACCCCCATAAACTGACATTAAAAGCACCCGAGCCACATGCCTATAATCCCCACTTGGAGGTCCCGGCAGAGATTGAAAAGCCAGCTTAGAGCCAAGAGCGGGACGAAGTGCTTCGAAAATTTAAAAGCCTGGAGCAGTCCTTCAGGAACATGCACGGGTTAGGCAACCAGGTCAGCGTGGCCTACAAGGACTTGTGTCCTTTTCCTGATGTTCAATTGCCGGCAGGGTTCAAGATGCCGAAGTTTGATCTATACGAGGGGCACGGTGATCCAATGGCACATCTGCGAGGTTTTTGCAGCAAGATGAAAGGAGCAGGTGGTAAAGATGAGCTACTGATAGCTTACTTTGGTCAAAGTCTAAGTGGGTCTGCACTGGAATGGTACACAAGATAGGATCCGAGCAGGTGGTACACCTGGGACGATCTAGCACAAGCATTCGCAGGTCACTTTCAGTACAACCTTGAGATCGTCCCTGACCGTCTCACATTGCTGAAACTTGAGAAGAAGCCCGGGGAAAGCTTTCGAGAATTTGGGTTCCGGTGGAGAGAACGGGCAGCAAGAGTTGATCCTCCGATGAGGGAGGGAGAAATGGTAGACTACTTTTTGCAGACTCTAGAGCCAACTTACTTTGGTCACCTGGTGATGTCAGTTGGCAAATCTTTCAACGAGGTGGTAAAAATGGGCAGTATGATTGAAGAGGGACTTAAGTCCAATAAGATCCTGAGCTATTCGGCGATTAAAGCAACCACTCAGTCCATTCAGAGCGGCACGGGAGGTGCACTCGGGAAGAAGAGAAGAGAAAAGGTCACAACGGTAGAGGCAGGTAATTGGTCCAGATCGAGAGGTCCTTCCCCCCGCTACCAATCCAGACCCCATCACCCAAATTACCCACACACTCCAAATTACCCTCCACAGCCCTACTACCTACCATAAGAACCATATTTCTCTGTCCATCAAGCCCAGACATATACCCAGCCTCCGGCTCGCCCGCAATGGTGCGTGCCGGCTCCACAAAACACATACCAACCTCCACAAAACACATACCCACCTCCACAAAACATATAACCGCCTCCACAAAGCACATATCCGCCACCAAGGGCCTACAGGAACCCTCCAGGGCCAGGTTTCCATGAGAATCAGGCTTTCAGAAATGAAAGGGTGCAGGGACAGAGAACATTCACTAGGTTGGGAGAAACCTATACTGCTTTGTTCCACAAATTAAAGCAGTTAGGTTTGTTGAGTCCTGTTGAGCCCAGATTGCCAAATCCCCTTCACCAAAATGTGGACCGCTCGGTAAGCTAGTACTATTGTTCGGGGGCTCCCGGACATGATACCGAGAAGTGTTGGAGGTTGAAACATGCAGTGCAAGATCTTATTGACATCAATAAGATTGAGGTTCAGACACCAGAGGCACCCAACATCAATCAGAACCCGTTTCCAGCATACCACGAAACCCACATGATCGAACTTGTGCACGAAGGAGGGGAGCTAAAGAAACCCTCACAGACAGTGATGATGATCCGTGCCAGCCCAAGAGAAAAGTCGACCGGTGGAGAAGAGGTGGTACAGTTGGAAAAGGTAGACGTCAAGCCAGTGGTGGTAATGGGGAAGAGTTCGTCTGTTGTTGCAAAGAATCCAGAGCCGGTCAAAGTAACGGTGCAAGGGATACCAAGCAAGCCAACATGCATAGGGCCAGTTGTTATCATGCCAGTAATGCAAATGCCGATAATCAGCAAGAAAGCCGTGGCATGGAGCTACAGTAAAGCGATGGTAATGTACAAGGGGAAGGAGGTTGTGGAAGAAATATGTGAGGCCAGGGGTTAACTCGATCGGGAAGGTGTTTTGCTCCCGTAGAGTTAAGAAGGTCCAACCTAGCAGTGATAAAGAAGCCCGTGACGGAGGAAGAGGCGGAGGAGTTTTTGAAGAAAATGAAGGCCCAAGACTACTCCATTGTGGAGCAGTTAAGAAAGACCCCAACACAAATTTCGTTACTATCATTGTTGATCCATTCCAGCGATCATTGCCAGGCATTGATGAAGATCCTGAACGAAGCCTATGTTCCGGACAAAATCTCAGTAAACTATCTAGAAAGGATAGTGCACAAAATCTTCGAGGTAAACCGAGTGACGTTCTCTGATGATGAATTGCCAGTAGAGCGTACAGAACATAACAAAGCCCTCTATTTGACCGTGAAGTGTGAAGACTCGGTGGTCACCCGAGTATTGATTGATAATGGGTCATGCGCCAACATCTGTACTTTGACTACTCTAAACAAGCTGAAGGTTGATCATGGCCAGATTCATAGGAACATCGTCTGCGTCTGAGGTTTTGATGAGGGTGGTACTGACACGGTGGGTGATATCATACTGGAATTAACCATTGGTCCCATTGAATTCACCATGGAATTCCAAGTGGTAGACGTGGCAGTATCATACAATCTTCTATTGGGGCGACCCTGGATCCATGCCGCCAAAGCAGTGCCTTCTACATTACACCAGATTATGAAATTTGAGTGGGACAGGCAAGAGATAGTAGTGCACGGGGATGACGGTACAAGCACTGTGGGTGATGCCATTGTGCCATTCATAGAAATGGATGATGACAATGGTCCATGGGTTTACCAGGTTTTTGACGCGGTCTCGGTGGAAAAAAATCCTGAGGGCGAGGACCTTTCACTTCCCAGAATAGCACTTGCGACTTTCATGATAGCCTCGGAGATGCTGAATAGCGGGTTTGTACACGGCAAAGGTTTGGGTGTTGATTTGCAAGGTATTGTCCAGCCAGTTTCTTTGCCCAAGAATCTGGATAATTTTGGGTTAGGATTCAAGCCTACAACAGCAGATGTGAGACGAGCTCGAAAGTTGAAGAAAAGAGTTTGGGTTCTTCCCAAGCCGGTTCCGCGTCTCTCCAGATCATTTGTCAGAGCAGGTATCAGAAAGTTGTCGGTCCCAAAAGTTCTCGGACCGTTGATTGGGTCAGATGGAGATCTGGATCAGGGTTTTGAAAGGTTGTTCACCGACGTCAATGTGATAGAAGCTGGAGAAGGGTCCAATAGGGCAGATATATAGTTTGTGGGGTCTAGGGAAAATATCAACAATTGGACGGCTACTCCCCTTCCTACCCGGAGGGAGTCTTGGTAGTAGGCTCTGGATTTTTCTTTCTTGTTATCTGGATTATTCCAGGGTTGTAATCCAGTTTTTTTTATTATTCGGCAGAAGTGTGAAACCTTGTTTATCCCGTGTTTTAATAAAGTGAAAGTTGTCTTTTCTTATTTTGTTTTAATTTTGTTTTCTTATTTTCTCTTTCTAAACAGTTCTCTTTATACTGGTTCTAATGGCATGGCATGCACAACAGATCTTCAACCTAGTCATGTTAGTCTCTTTAGGCGCGCACTTTAAATAACCTTACCTTCTTAAACTCGGGTGCATGCGATCCAAATCTAAATCTCAACGAAGTCGAAATGCGTCGACGAATCACGGGTACATTAATTGTGACGTGGTTCGGGATGCATTTTCGTGACGTTTCAATTCCTTTTAAAAATAATGAATGAGACCAGCCTCGCCAAACAAAACACACAAGCTGCGGGGCCCTCTATATGTGTTTATAAAATTACTTGGATTTCGGGATGGGCCGTTTAGCAAAATTTTACGGCCTTATCCAAAATAATGATACGCTAGTCGCTTTAGGCGCGCCTTTAATAATTTACTTTCTTAAACTTGGATACACATTTATGTGACCAAAATCCAAATCTCAACGGAGTCGAAATGTATCGATAACCACGAGTACATTGATGTGACGTGGTTCGAGATACGTTTTTACAACGTTGTAATTCTTTGTTAAAATAATAATAATAATAATAAAAGCGGTAAAAGAGTTATAACTTGCATAAGTGCATAATTATTAAAATCAGATAAATAAGTCGAATAGGACAGTTGAGCGACCGTGCTATAACCACAGAACTCGGGAATGCCTAACACCTTCTCCCGGGTTAACAGAATTCCTTATCCAGATTTCTGGTTCGCGGACTGTTAAACAGAGTCATTCTTTTCCTCGATTCGGGATTAAACCGGTGACTTGGGACACCCTAAATCTCCCAAGTGGCGACTCTGAATCTCAATAATAAATCTCGTTTCAATTTTCCTTTAATTGTAAAAAAACTCCCCTCTACTACACCCTTCACGGGGTGCAGTAGCGGAAAAAGGAGGTGTGACACCAGAAAAGAAAAAGTTCCTCGGGTTATACCGAGGAGGTCCACGGGTTATGCCGGGAAAGTCATTGGGTTATGCCGAAAAATAAAAAGGTCCTCGGATTATGCCGGGGAGGTCCTCGGATTATGCCAAGAAAGTCCGAAGAACAGATATTCAGCTTCAATTTGTTGATGATGAATATACCACTTTGTTGAAGCTATTCGTCCATGTTTTTTATTCTAAATAATTTCAATGTAGTTTAAGGAACTCAATATTTCCATTTCAAAAATTGGAGTTGGGCGGTAGAATCATTCACTCCCAAATTTTTTTTCTTGAATTGTAGCATACCCACTTTTACTATTGCCTTTTTACTTTAATATCCATCATTAAAGTCATATCCCAATTATGACATATTTTTACTTTTACCCACACAAATGAAACATTCTTTCCCTCATTTTTTGGGGTGATTGACGGATAGGATGCGAATGGTAAATGGATTGTTAGAAAAAATATGGACTAGGGGGGTAATATACCTAACATGCACATAGTTGGTAATATAATTTTAAAAATGGCATAGGAATGAAAATGTCCCAAATTTCAATACCTTTCGTAACATTCGGTCTCTTTTGCAATCATTGATATGATATAAGAAGCTAAATATCAATGGAAATGCTCTAGGCACGTTTAATCTATAACCGTGATTGTTTACACGTCCGGGTGACATAATTACGATTCTAAAAACCAAATCGGAGTATACATTCGCGCAACTTCGATCAAACTTTTTTTTGTAATAATAAAATTATTCTCAATATAGTCCGAGGTGTGCCATTCATAATTTAATCATTCATGGCCCTCATGTTAATTTCATGACCTAGATATAAAAGTGACAAATGCTCGTAGTTGCTTTAGGCCCGTTTAACATACCATGGTGATTACGTACACATTCGCGTAACGTGATTACGATTTTAAAAACAAAATCAAAGTATGCATTCGTGCAACTTTGGCCAAACTTTTCTTAATAATAATAGAGCGTCATTAATTGTGGACATGTACGCGTGACATGATTTTTGACTCGCCAAACAATGATGAGTATACGTACGCGTGACTTGTTTCAAGATAATTTCTTAATTAAAAGCAGTTAATATATAAATGGGTATAGATACTAAAAATAAGTATTTAAACAATTTAAGCCAAGTAATAATTACTAAGAGACCATGCTAGAACTACGAAACCCGGAAATGCCTAACACCTTCTCCCGGGTTAATAAAATTCCTTGTCTAGAATTTCTGGTTCGCAGACTTTTAAAATAAAGTTAAAATTTCCTCGATTTGGGATTTAAAAAAAATAAACCGGTGACTTGAGATACCATAAACTATTCCAAGTGGCAACGCTGAAAATTTAAATAAAATAATCTCATTTCGAATAATGTCAATTTAATGGAAAAAACTCCCACATACCCTCTCGGGGTGTAAGAAGGAGGTGTGACAACTCTGGCGATTCCGCTGGGGACAAAAACCCCGAACTTCATGTTCAGGGTTCAAGAATTCGAGCTTCTTAATGTGATTTTTATTTGGCTTTATTGTTTATATTACTTTATTTTTGTGGACTTAATGTGCTAATTGCCATTTACCGCTTTGATATTACTTGAAATGTATTTAAGTGTCTTCTTACGCCTCCCTTCTGAGTCTTCGAAAAAATAGTGCTCATGTTCGCGTGGCCCACTTTCTGTTAGAGTTATACCAAATAGAACGGGGCTAGGCAAGCAACATGGCAGAGTAGACTTTCGTTCTCCCGCTACGTTGCCCCCTCCTCAACTCGAGTTTGTCCGCTCGGGTAAGCCAGGTCTAGAACACAAACCCCAAGTTTTAAACCTAGAATAAGGCAACCTCATGCAGGATCCCTAGTAGGAACGATTATTTGCATCACGTGCATTTGACCTTGGGGACACAACTCAGGGGTTGGGACCGTCTAGGACAGGTTTACCCAAAATAAAGACTATCTTTGATGCATCCTACGTGCTATGTGAATATTTATTTGTTTCGGCTAGGAAAAGCAAATAAAGAGAAAAATCAAGAGTGAGATACGATAGAGAATTCACCCAGTTCTGAAAACCTCGATATTTGAAAATGCCTCGAAACTCTGCCAAAATTTTTGAAAAAAAGTAAAAGAAAATATTTTTCAAAAAAATGAAAGTAAGTCAATATCATGCTTTTTCAATTATGTCAAAACTGACCGAACTACGCGGGTCTGATTCTCACCGGATGTGAGATACGTAGGCAAACCTTATCGGTTCCCGCCCCAATTTTTAAAAAATCAAAAAAAAAAATCCTTTAATTATTTCCTTAGAATAATTTCCTTAGAGAATTCAAAACAAAAAATTTTTTATCTAAAAAAAAAATAGATTCCATATTTGTGAAGTCTTTCATATGAAAGAAAAAGAAATAAAAAGAAAAATCAAAATCTAAAATACGGGTTTTCTTTATTTTGAAGTATTTTTCCAAAAATTAAAAAAAATAAAAAAAAAAGAAAAATAATCCAAGAAAAATGAAAATATTCTTTCCCTCATTTAAAAGTATTTCTTTTGTAAATGTCAATAAAAAAAAATTTGGAAAAAATTTTTGAAGTTCAAAAAAAAATTCCTTTTCTTTAGAAGTACTTTTGTAAATAAATAAAAAGCTCAGAAATTTAAAATATTTTCTTAAAAGTCCCTCTTTCGAAAATTAAGGGGCGACATCCAAAATTCAAAAATATTTTCTTTCTTCTTTTGAGAAAGAGAAAACAAATAAAAATTCAAACCAAAATATTTTCTTTTTAATTTTAAAATTTCCAAAGTTCAAATCAAAAGCAAATGAATTTTTAAAAATCTTTCTCTTAAATATAATAATAAAAAAATCAAAATAAAAAATTCAGGAAAATATTTCCTTTCTTCTTTTAACGCATCTCTTTCGAAAATTCCAAAAGAAATAAACAATAAAAAAAGAAAATCAAAAAATCAAAAAAATATATATTTTTTTCTTTTGCCTTAAAGCTTTCATGGTCTGAGTTTTATAAAAAGTAAAAAAAAGGTTATTTTATTTATTCCATTCTCGATCTTCCCGAACTACGCAAGATCTGATTCATGCAGCATCATGATACGTAGGCAATCCCTATCAGATTCGATCATAGCCATAAAATTAATTGAGTGAAAAATAAACTGAAGAGAGAGAGAGAGAGAGAGAGAGAGAGAGAGAGAGAGAGAGATTGAGTGAAAAAAAAGAGTGACAAAAATAAAAAAGTGACAAAAACAAAAAAAAAAGGAAAAGAAAGTGCTAAAAATAAAAGAGCGACAGAAACGAAATGAAAAAAATTAAGAGTGATAGAGAGAGGCAGAAATAAAAGAAGAGAGGTACATACTGAAGGGGTTAGTTAAGGCCGGAATGAAACATGCAACCGTTCAAACACATGGTAAAAGTATTTAACTGTTAGGTGCATTGCATCCTAACGTACGATTTCCTTTCAAAACTAACAAGGTTGTTGGATGTGGAAACTAGCCAGGTTTTGGTGGTTGGTTTTGTTGGTAGTCTAGCCTCCCCTCCTTCACAAGATCCAAAGGCACAGATGGCCTCCTTAAGCAATCTACCAATCATCGGTCCTGAGGATAGCCCGGTATCGGCTATTCTGCAGCTAGAATCAGTAGCTGCTGAAGAGAATAAGATGTTGCGTCTTCGCAAGTTGGAAATGTGGGACGCCTGGTCTAACAATTATTCTTTGTTTGAAAACAATGAAATAGGTGCAATCCAAAGCAACCTTGAAAGAAGCCAGTGCAACCAAAAAGAAACCGCGCAAGGGCTAGAAATAGCTTTGCAGCAACAACCCAAAAGGGAAGTCTCCTCCAAAATTCTTTCCCGCATTTACTCATTCTTTGAAAAAAAAAAAAAGAAGAGAAAAAATGATGATGAAAATGAAAAAAGAAGAAGAAAAATTCAAAATCATGGTAGCATAGGGCTTCCAGTCTCTAGCTACGTCTTTTCCAACATAGGGTCCCATTCCCTAATCGATGCCAGCATAACTTGGAACTCTTCCAAACATAAGGTCCCATTCCCTAGTTGCGACCAGCATAACCTGGGAGTCTTTTCCATTTTAGGGTTCCACTCCCTAGTTGATCCCCGGCATAACCCGAGGATCTATTTCTTTTCCGGCACAACCCGATGACTTTTCCGGCATAACCCCTGGACCTCCCCGGCAAAACCCGAGGACCTTTTTGTTTTCCGGCATAACTCGGTGACAATTGCAATCATGCTACAATTCAAAGGGATATGGGATGAATGTTTCTTATACGCATTTGTTGCTCTTTGTACATCAATAAGTGGTTGACAACATTGTAGGCCAGTAGTAGTGGTTGATGGTACATTCTTAAAGTCAGCGTACACAGGGATTATGCTGACAGCAATTACCATGGATGCAGCAGGTAAGAAGTGTAAAAAATTTGTAGTTATTTTGTAGGCGGTCTGTAATTTGTAGATACATTGTAGCAAGTTGTAGTTATTTATTAGATATTACATGAATTGTAGATAAATTGTCCATATTATCAAGATATATTGTATATATTATGTTTATTTAATTTTATATACATTTTCAAAACTGTAAATTAATTTTTTTGGAATAATAATGTTGGTACAATATTGCCCTTGAAATATGCTGTGGTTGATTCCGAAAATGACGCATCTTGGCAGTGGTTCTTTGAACAAGTCAAGCAGGCATATGGTGAAATACCTTCAATGTGCGTTGTTTTAGATATGAATGAGAGTATAATGAAGGCAACATCAATTGTCTATCTGAGCATGCCACACTACTCTTGCATGTGGCATATTTGGACAAATATAATTTTAAAATTCAAGAAGGATCATCCTAAGTTACATGAATTGTACTTTGCTGCAGCACGAGCATACGTGCTGGATGAATTTAATGAAAAGAGGTCGAAGATTGAAGATGTGGACCCGCGTTTGAAATCTTACCTATATGATATTGGCTACCATAGATGGTCAAGAGTACATGCAATAGTAAATAGAACGTGGACAATGACATCAAATATTGCAGAGTCATTGAACGCGCCCAAAAAGAATTGAATATCATGTAATTAAGAGATTTGTTCAAACTAACTCTTAGTGAGTTAAAGTTATGAGTTTTTTTGTATAATCGTTTAAGTTATTAAAAATCATTATGAAGTAAACTACAAGGTCACCATGTGTATTTACTATGGTTTTATGCAATGTGTCAGACATCTAATTATTTTTAGTTAATATCTGTAATTAAATTTTAATATTTATTATCTACAGAACAATTCATATTAAAAAAGTAATTGTAATCTAAAGCATTTTCAGATTGTAGGTTAAAAATAGTTTAATTATTGTTAATGTAGTTTGGTAATAAGTTGTAGATGGTTTGTAGATAACTTGTGGATAATATATTTCTATGATTGTAGTATCTATTTATTCTGTTTGTTGTTTAATCTAACTACATCTGACAGTTATATACGGTTATTACCTAACTACATCTGATAGTTATATACGGTTATTAGCTAACTACATCTGACAGTTATATGCGGTTATTACCTAGAACTTGAAGGTATTTCATAAAAATGATGAACATATACAACTACGAAATTATACACAATAACCTGATTGATTGTTTCCAAAAAAATAGATGCTTATCCTTCAACTACAAATTTTCAGCAACTAAATTAGGAAAACAGTAGACTATTTCTTCTTTCTATGCAATCTAGTCTTCTCATTCAAAGCGGGAGCACACTTCCTCCTTGCTAGCCCGCCTGTAACCTCACTTTTACTGATTGACCCATCTTCTTCCTTCTTTGTAGCATAGTCCCATAGTAGAGCTCCATAGCGTCTTCGGTGTTGGTCACTAGGGCCATATTTGCCTCTTTTTCTCAGGTAATACATAATAACTTCAATGTACTGCAAAATAAATGAATATCTACTGTAAGATACTGTATGACTATATTTACAACCTAGCAGCCACATACTAAACTACAAAAGCGATAATATCAATTAAGCTAACAAATAGCTACAGTTTTGGTGCTATACACAGCAACAGATGGAACACAGTCGAAATACAATAAGCTCACAATAATATATACATTTTAACTACAATTAATATTAAATAATCTTGAAGTTGCTCTAAAATTTTACTACATATTAACTACAATTATGAAATAAAGATATACCAATTCTGTCCAAACTACAAAATATGAAATAATGTTGAAGTTGAATCATGGGCAGGTAACAAATATTGATTGACTACAATATTAACTACAATTTAACTAAAATTTAACTACAAAGATACTGTATAACTACAAATAACAACCTAGCAGCTACATATTAAACTACAAAGCAAGAATTTCAATTAAGCTAGCAAATAGCTACAGTTTGCTGCTATACACAGCAACAGATGGAACACAGTCGAACTACCATAAGCTCACAGTAATATATACATTTTAACTATAATTAACAATAAAGAATGTTTAAGTTTCTCAACAAATTAACTACATATTAACTACAAATATTTAATAAATATATACCTATTCTGTCCAAACTACCAAATATGAAATAATCTTGAATTTGAATCATGGGCTGGTAACAAAAATAGTGCTTAACTACAATATGACAACCATTTAACTACAAACATATGACAACGAATCTACATGACTACAAATTCTTAAAACAAATTAGTAAGAACTACAAATTGACTACAACTGTAAAACTGTAAAAAATAGCAACTACAATTAATATACAAAATTGAGACAACGAATCTACATGGCTACAAAACAACTACATTTATAAAACTGTAGATAATAGCAATTACAATTTTGATATACAAAATTAAGACAGCTCATCTACATGACTACAAAATAATTACAAATATAAACTGTAGATACTATCAACTATAATTAATCTATAAAATTAAGACAACCAAACTATAATTTAACAACCAATTTAAACATAAATTTTTACAGCCAACACAATACTAAAAAACTGGAATAGAGAATAACAAATGTTTACCTTCACCAAATTTTTTGTCTGAATCAATTTTGGGATTTTTTTGGACTGTGTCTTCTTTTTATGTTTTGAAGAAGCCACTGGACCGAACTTGGTTTTTTTAGCTACTGGGTTTTTAGGGACATCTTCAGCGAAGTCGTCATCTTCAAAAAGCTCTTTCCCCTTTCTTTTGAATAAGTTGGCTACTGATTTAGATCTTGCTCCAACATATACATCGTGCATTTTCTTTGATCTCAACTCAGCACAGATTTGTCTAGGAGATGATCTGTTAGTAGTAGGTTCCATTGCATGTGTATATTTTAGTTATTTTTATGGTGATTTTGGTGTTAAAACATCCAATTCAAAAGAGGGGATATCAGTAACTGTAGAATTTTTTGATAGTTTTTGGGGAGATTTGTTGTTCTTCATGATTTCTAACTACAACTTGGCTAAAGATGGCAGCGAATTTTTGTAGAATAATAACTTGAAAATAAAAAATGTGGGTATAACTTGTTTTGTGAACAAGAAGAGTGAAGCTAAACATGGTGGAGTTACAGGTAAGGGTAAAACGTGGGGGGGGGGGGGGGAGGGAAGTTACTGGTAAATTAAAATAAAAATTAAAACTGAAGCAAAAAATGGGGGAGTGAAAGGTGAGGGTAAAACGTGGGGGAGGGGGAGTTAGTGGTAAAAGGTAAAAGTTAAGAGTATTTTATGTGTGTGGGGTAGGTTATTACATAATTATGTCTCATTTATAGGGTCCATTAATCATATCCATATTTTGAATTATGGTATATAACTGGTAATTAAGTTTACTAATTGTAATTATCTCTAAACTTAAACATTGAATGTAATAATTTTGTAAATGTGGTATATAAAGGTAAAAATTCCTTGAAATTTTCTCTATATCAACATGGCGAAGTGCAGAAATAGCCAATTTTAAGACTTCTATTTAAAAAATAACCACTATTTACAAAAGAACTTAAAGTTAAGGCATATGTTTATTCTGATTCCACACAACGAAAATTGATTCACAGAAAAAAACCAAACTATTCCTATCAAACTTTGCATTTCCAATTCAATACATCTACTTTACTTATTCACATTCAATCATTCTTAAACTTCCATTAAACAAACATAGTACTGATGGTATACGTTATTATGAAACCAACATACATGAAAATGAAGCAGATCAACTCAAATTTGTCAAACACATATATACAAATGTTCATTAACAACATTAGTTCTTTTAACATGCATTATAAAATTCAAAAGTTTTATGTCAGTCAAGGATGAGGCCAAAAATGAAACTTTACATGAATCTAAGACTCGACACTGACGTCGACCGAAAAATTTACTGACCCTCGACGAAACTCCGACCAGACCTCGAAACTCTCCAGATTTCTTGCCGGATCTAACTTGACTGAGCTTGGACAACAGCTTTGGACATCATTAGGGCTATTTTACGCCGGAGTTCGATTTCTGATTATTATTTGGTGATTCATCGGAGTTGCTCAGCCATGGATGTCGCTAGACTGCTAGCGATGATACGGGGTGAGGAAGACAAGGAACGAGATAGTGTTTATGGCTGCTGCAGCCTTTTTAGGCATTAGGTCAGCCTTATTTTTAGGATATTAGCTCCTCAATTTTTGTATTCTTTTAGTTGATCCCCATAGAGTGCATTGCGGATGATTTTTTTGAGTGTATAGATCTAGCTCTTAGGTTATTAGGGTGTAGGTCCTTTTATAGTCTAAGTCTAGGGTTTTAGGGATATTGAACTTTTGGTAATTATAGGCTAGGTTCGAAAATTAAGCCTAAAATGAGTTGTTTGAGCCCAAATTTATTCTTTCTCGGCAAACAAGACTAAAAATACGACCTCGTTTATTAAATAATCTTACTTAAGTAACATAGCTATTAAAATAAGACTAACCGTTAAAACAAACCTATTTTTTTTTTGTATTTTCAAATATCATATATATATATATATATATATATATATATATATATATATATATATATATTGTAATTTTCATTCTTTGTGACGAAATAAATTAAGAGATTCAAAATTAGTTGAAGTAACTATATCAGGCCTAAACTAAATATTTACATGCTAAAATGTATAAAATCTTGGGGAGGGTCAAAAAGCACATGTCTACAATAATATCACTAGAATGCTGATTTTGGAGTTCTTCTTTAACTAAATCCCTAAGAGACTTAGGTAGACCATCTAAGAATTTTTCTTTCCAATATGGGAGATTTCCGCCAGGTTTTTTGTTGATTCGGGTAGAAAAGAATCTTTATACCACCCAAAATCAGAAAGGCTTTTACATTTAAGGTTGTTAAGTATCTCAGAAGATCTTTTCCTAAAGATACCTAGACTACCTATGAATGTTTTGATAATGGTATAAATCAGGGTGTTGGTTGAATTAGGAATGGTACGACCATCCTTAAGAATTGGTTCTCCCGTTGAATCAACTCGGACACTTAAGAGAATATGGTTCTTATATTCTTCGCTAAGATGGGTATCCCACCATGCTTTAAGTTGACCTGTGAAACCTACTACAAAGACATGGGTAGTAAGCTGGTCAGAATAGTTATGAGAAGTTCGGTATGCAGTGGCTACCATAGTCATTTGTTTTAATTTGGCCGGAATATTGTATTCAGAACAACCATCTATGTTCCATTCATAGATATTATTGGCATTATACTTGTTTTCATAACATTTGGTCTCCTTTCTAAGGCTACATCAGGATGGGTAGCTCTAGAATAGTAAAGTCTTTGCAGCTGACGCCAGTTGAAGGATCCTGTTCTGACACGGTTAATTTCTAGGGGAGGATTTTCATAAAATTATTCTGACTGCGAATTGGTTTCTTGGTCAGAATCGGCTTCTCGGAGAACATGTACAGAAGACTCCTTAGATGGAGTATCCTGAGCTATTAGAGTTTTCTCAATTACTAGGATCCTACGCTGCAGGTCAGAGAACTGAGGATAGTATTTAGCTTGGAGGATCCGAAGTTTCGTAGCGAAAGTTCTAGGGATCTCATAAGGTTTAAACAAAGGGATTAAAGAAGTGAAGGTATCTGCTTTCTTAGAATTAGTAGATGCTGAAGTTGGTTTTCTAACTAAATAATCACCAAGGGATTGTAAATATTTATTTGTATAATTAATTTGTTCAAAGATATTTTTAATATCTTTGCCTGTAATAGTTTCATTTTCATTTTTTTATTTGAAAGGATTAGCTACTACTGAATTATTTGCATAACTTGTTGAAAATTCTTATGCCGGAGGAAGTTCAGAGATGACTTCTTCTACGGAGGAGGTTTTCCAAATTTTTGAAACATTAATTGATTTAGAAAAAGGAATATCTAATTGCTGATATTCATCATAAGCCTCAACCATTCAAAAAAATTGATTTGTTCTTTTATGAAGTTTAAAGACTCATAGTAAATACTTTGGAAATTTTTTCTATCGTCTCCTTAAAACTTCAGGAAAAACTAAGTTCTTTTGAAAATATTTTCTTCTGAATAAACATTTGCTCGAGGTTTTTGTTTATCAATTTTTAAATCTTTTTCCAAAATACCCAATTGAGCACCTAAAGCTGAGTAAGTAGGAGATTGAAGTTGTTCATAATTAACTTCTGTTGGAGGGCTTGTTTCTACAGAATATTTGGCTTGACGGATCCTAGATTCAAAATTAAAAGTTTCGATTCTAGAAGGAAGAGGAGATATTGAATGTCTTCTAGACTGAATCTCAGGCTGTGCCGAAGAGGATGAGACATAGACTCTTTGGCTAAGGGACCTTTGGAAGGAAATGGACTCTTTGGCTAAGGGACCTTTGGAAGGAAATGGCTACAGATCCGCTAGAATATTGTTGGATTTAAGAGACCATAGTATTTTCCGATTTCTCAGCCCGAGCAATATCTTGTAGTGACCAGTTTTGTGGTAGGGAAACTGTGCTCCAAGAAATGGGTTTTGGTATTGACAGGTGAGATCTTTGTAGATCTGTTTTGAAAAGAATAGTTTCTCCTTTATGGAGGGTTTTCATGGCTCCAATGTTAAAGGCAAAACTCATGGTTTTATACTGTATTCTATAAATAATTACTACTGGTAAGAATCCAATTCTAGTTTTATAATTGACTGTTTTAACATTAAGTGTTAAAGAATCTAAGTTATTTCTATCTCTAAGAGACACCGTAAAATTAGGAAAATAATCAAAGTAAATTGGACCGCTACAAAGGTTGGTTTCTACCATTCCTAGGAGGGAATCATTGGAGTCTAAAACTCTAGAATCTCTAAGACAGAGGAGTAGAGACGTGTCTAGACCTTCCCTGGACAGAGGTCTAGCTGCAATCTGTACTAAACCAAAATGGTGATAATTGTATTTTCGCCAATAATTTTCTATAGACTTTGGGTTTAAAAGTTTTATTTTCTCATGATCTGATTCAAGAGGAATGGTTTGCTAAATTGTAGAAATATGTTAATCACTGGTTAAGGTCCATCGTGAAGACTTGTAAACTATGGACTGTGGATGTTTAGGGATCTTCCAGTCATCAAATGATTGTTGTAAATCAGAAAAACTAAATTCTTTTTTGAGTTTAGGATTGGAGGACGATGATGAGGAGGAAGATGAAAAAGTTGGCGAGGAAAAGGAT
Organism: Nicotiana glauca; assembly: GCA_026770625.1. NCBI lineage: Eukaryota > Viridiplantae > Streptophyta > Magnoliopsida > Solanales > Solanaceae > Nicotiana > Nicotiana glauca. The sequence goes on along the minus strand of MU771067.1, from coordinate 8,031 downwards.
TTTTTTGAAGGAGAGGAAAAAGGATGGAAGAAAGAAATGGCTTAGATCTGCAAGTCATTATAATAAATTTAACGATGATAACTTTAATGCTTCATGTTCTTGGTTCAAGAGACCATTGGGATCCTGTACGCGGTGAAATCAGAGGGCCTGATTTCTCGCTATCAAGCAATATCAGAATAATGCCTTGAGACCCCGAGGACACGAGTCCACGACTTAGTCCCCTCCCTCGGGGCTCGTCGAGGCCCGATTCAAAGAAGATGGAGGAAGTGGCTAGGACAAAAGAGGAAGTTCCCAAGGCACACAACTAAGTTTGACATAGCCGGCCTATCCAGCGCCTATGCCGAAGCGTCACATCTAGTCGTCCCATCTCTATACTTTATAATTAATGCATGTTGTACTATAGCTGGGTTCCCTCCTATATAAAGGGAACCCACACCACTTTGTAACGATCTGATGTTGCGCCAACTATTCTTCACAAGTGCAATAATATCTCTCTCTCTCTCTCTCTCTCTCTCTCTCTCTT
>MDKF010061982.1:0-23447 GCA_026770625.1 Nicotiana glauca | reverse complement strand
GAATGTGAACTATGTGCTAAAATGCCTAGACTTCATGTCAAGTTTAAATTGAGATTTGATGCCAAATTGTGTGAGGAAAACTCGATATGGTTAATTCCTCCAAAATGTTCTTATGTGTACCAAAGGTATTTGATTGATTGTGTCTGGTTCTTGGTAATGTATAAAGATGTTTGGAAGTGAAGTAAGTGACTATGTAAATGTGGTAAAACTGAATGTTGGATTCTTGTTGTTAGTGATACTTTACATGAATTGGTGTTGTGACCCGATGTTGTGAAATATGCATTCCAATATGATCAATGTGCTATTATTGACAACTTAAAAACGGTGCAAGGAATTGAATCATGTATTGAAATGCTAAGACCTTAAATTGAAATTGGAGATGCATATATTATGTCAAACTATGTGAAATTCTCTGTGTATAGAGATGTTGAACTAAGTCAAATGACTTTGAGAAATAGAGTATGGCCAATGTGTCGAGAACTCGAATTATAATTGTACCTGATGATGCTTATGACATGAGGGAATATGAAACAGATTATGATATTGATGTGAAATATGCGGAAATGATGTGAAATGTGGGAAAGAAGTTATTGTGTTATGAAATGCGGCCTAGTGCCAAGTATGATGAGATAATTGTAGCCCCAAGTGTCGATGGACTAATATACGTGAAAATGGCATGATTCTTTTATTTGATAATGTGGTGATCATTTAAAGTGTTTGATTCGTACTTGTGATTTCCTTAATATTGTATGAAACGCATAGGTGTATAATTTGATATGTGAGCCCTATGGAAGGGCTATGAAATGCAGCCTAGAGGTATGGAAATTATGTAAAAGCTATGTGATCCCTTTTATTTGGTAATGTGGTGATTGTTTAACGATTTTATTAAACCCTTATGATTTCCTTGTCCTTGCATAGATATGTTCTTAAAAAGAATCTAAATTACAAAACATTTCATGCACATGCTCTTTGAATTAGACGTATTATTCACAAAGTGTCTCGATCAATGTTCTCTTACTTACACCTTCCTATGGAATTGAGCTCTGTAATTATGTTCCTAAATTGAGTTATAGCACTATTGATACTTCCCACTTGCTTTTCCTAAATCCTCAACAAGGGACTATTCCTGATGAATTTCTTACAGAAATGTTTTATTTAAATGGACAACATCTGCCCACTTGTGCTTATACATGCACCGTCGTAAAGTTTACCTATGTGGTCTCAAGTTCCATGTAAAGCATCCCAGTGTTGCGATCCTTCTCGAGTCACTCCTTTTTTCTCACTGATGTATATGGCTTCTATGGTTTGAACAGTCACTCTACTCTCTTGCGAGTATCATCATGAAACCTTCTCACTGTCTAGTAACATACTGACATCTCTCAGTGCCTATCATATGAGTGCATATCAATCAAAATGGTCACCGTGTGCATAAAGTCTCTCTGAAAAATTGAGATCCTCACATCCCCATCACAGAATATCTTATGTCACCATGACTTTCGTGTCCACTTGGGACATCTCGCAGTAAGTAGATCACTTTGTCCTAGTATTGTGGTTGCTCGTGGCATGGTCACATATTGCAGTGGGGAGTTAATATAGTAGAAGTATATACAGCTTATAACATCTCTTTATGTCTCCACAATGTGTCAATTGTATTCCTTGTTTAGTGAATTCATTGTGCTAGTTCCCAACACTTGTACGACAACCATGAAAGATCATGCCCTTCTATATGTCACTCTGACACTTCCTTTTTTCAAGTCACAACCTATGGAGAGCTTATCATTAACATCTGCAAACCTTCTATGATTATTGTGCACTGTCTCATTGAGTTTGGTCGTCTTTACACCCTCAACTTCTAGAATCATTAACTATGTCGTTGTCATGTGCGGAGAGTTTTGCTACCCTTGGTATCTCACCTCCTTGGATGGATAGGAGTGTTATTTGCCTTCTCCCCGGAGCATCGTGTTAACTATTAGAACCATCTAACCAATTCATGATTTCATCCCAATGTCAAGATGTCCTAGCTATGGGGTTTCACTCGTGAAAGGTTGAGATTATATGACTTCAGATTATTATTATTTTTTTCTTGCACATACCACGAGCATGTTCATTTGGAAGACAAGTTATTGTATCTTCACTTCTCTCATATAGGATCAATTGTCAGAAAGGGTTAAGCTGTTTGAAGTATAATAATCTCATAAGTGTTCAACTTCTTTTCATCCTCACGGTCTTGTGGCATAGATTCTGTGTGTCAAGTAATGTTAAGAGTGTAATCCAACTGCATGTATTTTGAAACCCATCTCACATTCAAGGTGCCAGAGTATTCTTATTCTTGATAAACGGATTTTCCCTACACTCTAGAAAACGAGTGGGTCACGTACTTGAATATTCCTTATTAATGGTTCTTATTGCCAATGTACGAGTTACCCCTATGCTCTAGTTGTCTAATAGTTGATGTCATCACAATACTTAACCATATCAGCATCATTAATAGTAATCCTCGTGTCTCTTAGCATGTAACCTCATAAAATACTCCGCCCAACACCAAAATGGATCCCTGAATAATTCCAGTCCAATCTTGAATTTTGTTGCTCCTTACTATATTAGATCTATTGGGTATTAAAGGACCAAACATGTCAAAGAGGAAGTATCCACGTATAATCCCATATATCCGATAGGTAATTTTACCATCAGTTTATAATAGCAAATCTCTTGGTAATTGTGGAAGTCATAAAAGTCTTAGCATGTTCGTTCGTGTAGATATTTAGAGTTTAGAAAGTTGAAGGGGGTTATTCTCCATACTTTCCCCTAAAGATGTTATATGAGCTGATAATGAAGGTTGCATAAGTGTATGTCACATTAGGCTGAACTAGAAATATGAAGTTTCCCCATAGTTGTTCCCCATGCATTATGTGTTTCCATATCTCTATGTCTAAGAAGGTAGTTGGAGTCTTTTTGTGTATCGTCCCGGTGAATATTTGAGCGTGAAGTTAATGGATAGTTAGCTTATGCGAGGTATCTAGTTGTCATCCTTGCTAGGTAAACCTGAAGATTGGGATTGTTTTCGAGAATGTATAGTGGCGAAGTCGACAAGTCGAGGAAGCCACGTAGGAAGCGGAGAAAGAAATGAAAGAGAAATATCGCCATATGTTCGAACAAGTCTAGTAGTGATCGTGCAAACTGTTGTCTTTAAGCAATTTGAGGTAGTGTTCGGATTGGTACAAAGGCAACCCATTTTTTCCCCCCGAATTAACTTATTGTTGTAACTTCCTAATATGTGCCAAATTTCAAATGTTGATGCAATTTGGGTAATGTGAAACCCTTGAACTAAATAAAATTTTTTTTGTGAAACTTATGTGGTAGGTAAATGACTAATGGTAGTATAGATTGGTGATGATCAATTGAAATGCATGTAGTATGATGAAGCGGTTAAATTATATGGGACTCATTGAAGTGACTAATTTATGTGCAAAAGGTAGCAAGTGATTGAGTATATGCAATTGTTAAGGTGATGAATTGTATAACATTTGTAGACATGATAAGAATTGTGTAATGGTTCTGGTAAGTATATTTTGGGGGCTCTCTGACAGGTGGATATGTCCATATTACAAAGGAAACTCTGGCGAAATTTTCAGAAATTTGAGGAGTTAGCCAAATTTGGGGCTGTTGATATATTTCCTGATGTAAACAAGCCGAAGTTACATAAGGATGGCTAGTGAATGAACCTTGATCCTCATTCGAGGACGAATGATCCGAAGTGGGGGAGAATGTAAAGCCCTAGAAAATTTTTGCTAAGTAATTTAAGATTTCAAGGTGCCAAGGTAGGCTAATTATTTTATTTTGTGTGGAAACGCGGATTAATGATATAATGGATACCAATTATATGTGGTAATAAGTGTATAAGTCTTGTTATAAGTTAATTGGGGTCTAAGGAGAGGCCTAAGTCTAAGCCAAGTTGGAAAATTCCATATTAGACGAAAGTTGTAAAAGAGTGCGCACAAGACCTCACTTTGAATGATCATATCTCCAGTTATATAAGGAGTTGTGTGATTACCAACCTATCAAATTAAAGTCCTTTGAGTCTTGTTTCCAACGCAACAAACCGTTCGTCATTTGGAGATGTATACAGAAAGGTATGACCATTTTACCGGACATGCATCACCAGCGCGCCCAGGCGCGCGGCCGCGGGGTGGACAACGGGGCTTCCTGCCTGGAACCGCGGAGGAACGCCGCGGACCGTGGGGGAACATGTGAAATGTCTAAAATATCCCTGGTCAGTGTAAAAACCGAAGGGGTATCACTTTTCCTTCATTTTTGTCATTCAAGCTCGAATTTGGAAAGATTGCTTCATCCTACCAAGACCTCCAACCCCTCCCATCTTCAAGGTAAGTAATCCTTATGATCTTGGTGTGAAATTACATCATTTATACACTAATATTGATGAAATCTTCACTTAAACACTTAGATTTTTCAAGAAATTCCTTCAAGAACCCAAAGAAGGGTTTTGCAAGATTTCTTCCAAAAAGTAAATCCTACACCTTAGACTTACATATATGGAGTTATTATGGAAACATGAGTATGGATTAAGTATTGTAACTCATGGGATAGTGATTGGAAGCCATAGGTGCCTAACCTAGATTGTGTTGGTATTGTAGAGATTGTGAGATGGATTATTGGAGTATGATTCTTGGGGTAATAGTATTATGTATACATGCATGTACAAATTAGGCTTGTGGGAAGATTGATGTATATAAATAAATAAAGATGGGGTTGGGGAATGAAGGAAGTCTTGTAAAAGAGATTAAAAATCAAGATGCTCAACTAGTGTTCGATAAAATGCTCAAATGAATCGAAACCATGAATACCTTCCTAATTTGTGTTCTATTTTGTTATGTCTCAAGTAGATTGGGATTGCTAGAATTTCCGAAACGTCGTAGTAACTTAAGGAAAGCTTAAACGAGGTATGTATGGCTAACCTTAACTCTTGTAGAATCCCCTTGTTGTGACGAGCATACGGTATGTGTACCTTGTATGAAAATATGTGAATTGATTGCCTTAGCTGATTTCCCTACCACCAAGTTATATGTGATTGTGAGATGTGATTTGACGTGCCTATCTTGTTATGTGCAAAGTTGTAAAAGCTTGAGGATGTCGACATGGAAGTATGTGTTTACTTATGTGAACTATTTATGAATTATTGTGATTAATGTGCCTTGAACGTTGTTGGTTAAGTCTTCCGATATGATGGTGCAAGTAAATGGAAATAAACCAAATGTGGGTGTGTGAATGTGTTTGTGTGGTTAGAGATGTGTAACAAATGATGGAAAGAAATCGTAATTGATGCAATTGGAACAACTATGGTAATAACATATATGGCTTGTCGTGGGCAATTATTGTTGTGACATAAAATGCATATGAGTTGTTGAATATGACGGAAATGGTATTGATGGCTACGAAAATTCTTGTGAATTGTTGTGGTTGTTCTTTGAGAATTGTTGTTGTTGTTCTTTGTGAATTGTTGTTGTTGTTGTGTTGTTTGTGAATTGTGATTGTTCGGTGGGATCGGGTTGCGCGCCGCAACACAAAGTAATAAGGTGTGGGTTGTGGTGATAAGGGTGGCCGAGGTAATAAGGGTGGAAAGTGATCGAAATCACTATTGAAATGAAAATATGAGAAAATTGTGAAATCATTGATGTGAAAATGTTGAAAAGGGAAAAGGAGAGATTGTGAATCTTGTTTGGTTTTGGTTGTTCCAGAAAATTGTAAAATCATTGATGTGAAAATGTTGAAAAGGGAAAAGGAGAGATTGTGAAACTTGTTTGGCTTTGGTTGTTCCTTTCATGTGCATTATTGTTGATTCTATTACTGTTCCGTATCTGTGTATTGGTTGATCTTACTTGGGATGAAGTTTGTTCATACATACCAGTACAATTCAAATGTACTGACGTTCCTTTTTGTCGGGGGCGCTACATTCGTGTTATGATTGTAGGTGGTTCTATAGCAGGTACTCCAGTCCACCGACAGTAGCACCTCCTCCACTTTCCATCAGCTGTATTGGTGAGCCCCTTTCCTCTCGGGGCCCTACGTGGCTCATGCCGCCTTTCCTCTGGAGTTTATTTTGGTATTCGTGTAAGGTATAGCCAGAGCCTTGTTGCCGGCATTTCCATATTATCCTTCAATTGTATTTAGAGGATCCATAGACAGGTTGTGGGTAGTGTCGGGCATGGGAATTTAAAATAGAAATATCGATGGTTGGCAATGATGTATAAAACTTGTAATACTATGAAAATGAAATGGAAATCGTTAATGATGTGTTTATAGAATTGGATTAACGGAGTCCATCTCCTATTTATTCATGAGTTAGTTTGGGTAGAATGAGACCTATCAGGCTTGCTCGGTCGGGTTTACTCGGTTGAGCGCCGGTCGCGCTCCTCGGATTTTGGGGCGTGACACATCATTCCTCCCCCACGCCGCAAACAGGGTCCACCTTGACCAATGACAGGGACTCGCCGGAATGAGAGAGTTATGTCCCCTTTACTATCCGCTAATAATTTTTGTGTGTCACCTTCAGAAATAGTCTACGCCTTGGAGAAGCTTGGACCAAAAGTAAAGTGGCCGCAAAAGATGAGGTCAGATCCAAGCACCAGAAAGTCAGACGCCCTCTATGAGGTCACAAAATTGAGGACTGCATTGCCCTAAGGCAGGAGGTCGTGAACATGATTCACCAAGGACACCTCAAAGGATTGTTGAGTGATCGAGGGAGGAACAACTTTGTCCGAGGATGTGAGCAACACCAGGTACCGACGAATCCATCCTCACCAATTCGTACCATTCAAATGATCATCGGGGGCGGCAATGATGCTTCATACCACAACCCACAAGATCAAACGGTCGATCACTCACGAACGGTATGACGAACTCAAAGAAATTATAATTTTCAATAAGTCAGATACCCACAATTTGGTTTTCCCTCATTATGATGCCCTTGTTATCACTTTACTCATATTAGATATAGATGTGAGATGTGTTATGTTATACAATGGGAATGGCGCGTGCATTATCCACCCTCGAGTACTTGTACGAATAAAACTCAAGGATAAATAGTGCCACGGTGCATCACACTAACATATTTTAACAATATAGTTGAAAGAACATCTGGAAAAATCACACTCCCCGTCCTGGCCGGCGGAGTCACCCTGGAAAGTGGAAACCACATTCTACATCATGGACCAGGATACGACGTACAATGTCATAATAGGCCGACCCTGGATACATACCATGAAGGCCATCCCCTCTAGTTTGTACCACGCTATCAAATTCCCAACCCCATAGGGAATATTCAGCATACGAGGAGAACGAAGCACATCTCGAGAATATTACCGCATCACCATGGACTGTACGACCACCCAACAAATGAAGGGTAAAGCAAAGGGGGCATAGCAATTAGCAGGGTCGAGGTCGAGTTACGATGAAAAAGAAAACATCATCAGAGATCCCGAAATAGTAGAAGCCGCAGAATCAACCATCGAGGACCTCAATCCCGTCCAACTTGATGACAACGACCACAACATGAAAGCATACATCAGCTGCAACCTTTAAGAACCAGGTAGATTCCGTCAATTCTTAACTGCTATCGCCGACTTGTTTTATTTTAGCCATGCAGATATGCTAGGTATCCCGAAATAGATTTCTACACAAAAGTTGAACATCGACCCATTTCACCCCCCTTCGTGAGGTGGGTGAGGCGGAAGTTCAATTCCTCAATAAATGACGTATTGTGCAAGGAGGTCAAAAAAATATTGGAGAATGGCTCCATCAGGGAGTCAAAATACCCCCAATGGATCGCCAACATGGTCATGGTAAAAAAGAAAAATGGGAAGCGGCGAATGTGTGTGGACTTTACAAATCTAAATAAAGCATGCCCCAAAGATTCATTCCCATTACCTCATATCGGCATACTCATTGACGTAACGGCCGTGCATAAACTGCTAAGCTTCTTAGACGCCTACTCAGGCTATAATCAGATCCTCATGGAAGAGGAAGATCAGGAGAAAACCACTTTTATCACCCATCAAGGAATGTACTGCTACAGAGTTATGCCTTTCGGACTGAAAAATGTAGTGGCGACATACCAAAGGATGGTGACCAAAATGTTCAAGGATCAACTCGGAAAGACTATGGAGGTCTACATAGACGATATGTTAGTTAAATCCAAAAGGAGAGAAGATCACATCAGCCATTTGAAACAAGCCTTCGACATACTCAGGCGATACGAAATGAAATTAAACCCCGAAAAGTGTGCATTCAGCGTGACCTCAGGAAAACTCTTCGTTTCCTAGCATCACAGCGAGGCATCAAGGTTAACCCTGACTAGATAAAGCCATAAAAGGAATACCAGAACACTTAACCGCCAAAAAACAAGTTCATAGGCTGACTGGCCATGTCGCCACCTTGTCGCAATTTATGTCGCGATCATCCGATAGATGCCATGGGTTTTTTTGCGTACTCAAAAAGGACAACAGCCTCCAGTGGACCCCAGAGTGCGCCAAAGCCCTGAAAGAGTTGAAAGCTATTTGACATCACTTCCGATATTGTCTAAACCAAAACCTTGGGAATGCCTCCTTATCTACCTCGTTGTGTCCGAAATAGCGGTGAGTGCGCTCCTGGTCCGAGAAAATAAAGGTATAGAATCTCCTATCTACTATATTAGTAAAACCTTAATCGATGTCAAGATGAGGTATTCCCACCTCGAAAAATTGGCCCTGACTTTGGTCATAGCTTCACGAAGGATTAGACCCTACTTCCAGTGCCACCCCATCTCTGTAGTCACAACCTTCCCCTTAAGAAGTATTTTGCATAAACCCGAGCTATTGGGTAGGTTAGCCAAATGGGACATAGAATTAAGCAAGCATGATATCACATATCAACCACGAACGGCAATAAAGTCACAAGTCCTTGCCGACTTAAGAGCCAAAATAATGCCCAAAGTCGGAAAAGAAGCCACCCATGCTTCTCTACAAGCAAAAGATCTATGGATTTTGTACACCTACAGTGCTTCCAACGCGTCGGGGTCCGAGCTAGGACTAGTACTCGAAGTCCTGACGGGAAAAGTGATTCGCCAGTCAATAAAGTGCATGGACATGACTAATAATGAGGCCAAGTATGAGACCGTGATTGCAAGATTCAAGTTATCACTCAAGTACGGAGCGAGATGAGTTGTACTACACTATGATTCTCAGCTCTTCGTCAACCAAGTCACATAGACTTTCCAAATCAGAAAACAAAGGTTGCAAAAATACCAGGTTGAGATCTGCAAACTATTGCTCGAGTTTGACGAATGTCACCTCGACCAAATTCCCCGAGCATAAAACATCAAAGCAGATAGCCTCGCTAAATTAGCAGCAACCACTAAAAACATAACCCGAGAAGGGAACGTGATTACCCTCCTCCACTCATCGATAGATCAAATTGAGGTAAGGATCATAAATCTAACTTGGGGCTGGCGCAACCGTATTGTTACATACTTATAGGATGACGTACTCCTAGATGACAAAAAAGAAGCCAAGAAGCTTTATATGCAAGTGGCCAGGTACAACATCATTCATAACGACCTATACAAAATGACGTATGGCGTCACCCCTGATGAAATGCTTAGGCCCAAATCAGACGCGGCACGTCCTTGAAGAAGTCCATGAAGGCCACTGAGGAGCTCATTCCGACAATCGATATCTAGTCATATGTCTCATACGGACAGGTTATTACTGGCCCACTATGAAAAAAGAGGTCGCTGACTTCGTGACAAAATGCGAGCAATGCCACAACTATACCCCAATGATCCGCCAAGCAGGCGAGCACCTCCACTCAGTAACTTCACCTTGGCCTTTTATCAAGTGGGGAATGGACATCGTTGGCCCGCTTTCTGCGGGGCGAGGTAACATACAATTTTTTTTTTGTTTTAACTGACTATTTTTTTAAATGGGTAGAAGCAGGAGCATTCGCCCAGATACGCGAACAGGAAATTGATCGCCTTTATATGGAAAAACATTGTGTGCCGCTTCGGCCTCCCCAAGGAGATCAATTGCAACAACGGACCCCAATTTACAGGAAAAAAATTGCCAATTTTTTTGATAAATGGCATATCAAAAGAATACTCTCAACGCCGTACAACCCCGAAGGAAACGGGCAAGTGGAATCCTCCATGAACATCATGAAGAAAGGTGTGAGGATGCCAATGTACTATGGTTGTAGTTAATGCCAATGGACTATGGTTGTAGTTATTACCAGAAGTGTTTTAGGCCTACTGAACAACGCCAAAGACGAGCACAATAGAAATGCCCTAATCATTAGTCTATGGGACTAATGCAGTGATACCAGCCGAATTCGGAGATCCCGGTTTGAGATATTCCCATGAGAGCGGGCTGAGGAACGATGAAAACAGAAGGCAAGAGTTCGATGAAACCAAGGTCAGACTACTCAAAATTGAGGACTACGTGCTTAAAGCTAAAACACAAGCATGCAATAACCCGCAAGAAGGCAAACTCGGAACAAATTGGGACGGTCCTTACAAAATCACGGCAACAACAAACAAGGGGTCATTCAAACTAGAAACAATGGAAGGAAAACTTCTACCAAACAACTGGAACGTCACCTACCTCAAGTACTTCAACTTCTAAGGAAAAGTGTTCTCCAAGTCGTAAGAATGCAATGGACGATCAGTTCATTGCCCAACCTCTCAACACCTCCAGGTTCCCCAATGAAGGGACAAGATAGACCAAGACTGGAATGCTAGCCCCCAAAACATGTAAATTTCTCCAAGTGTATGAACAAAACACAAATTCATGAAGTTCGCCCATATTTTGCTAGAGCAACATTGCCTCAATCTATAATTAGCTCTCGCCATAACAAAATAAAAGTTACTTTCGTCCCTCCTCGAATTAACCAAGTACGAATTATATTCGACCTCGTTTGAGTCAACACCCACTCGGCCCGCGACCACAATCAAGCAAAAGTTCGACCTCGCTCGAATTAACTCACGTTCAACCTCGCTCGAATTAACTCACATTCGACGTCGCTTGAATTAATTCACACGACCTTGCTCGAATTAATTCACAATCGACTCGCTCGAACTAAGTATAAATTATATTCAACCTTATTTGAATTAACACTTACTGGCCCCCGGCTATGACGATAACCAAATATTGTTTCGACCTCGTTTGACATACATAAACCAAGTTTTTACGATTGAAGCGACCAAACGACAAAACATAAGAAAGAAGCATACAAGCCAGAATAGAAAGAAAAGAATCCGATACGAACAGCGAAAATGACATTTCATACTTCAAATACTTTTTTTACAAAGTCTAGAACGGATGCCCACAAAAGTATATAAAAAAGTTACAAGCAAAACAAGAAAAACAAATACTCGCTACTAACCCAGCAACGCCATCTCCACCCGTCTCTCCACCATCATCGTCATCGTCGGGAAACTTATACTCGTAACAAGCATCTCGTTCAATCCTATCCATGTCTTCCTAACCATCACCAGCCTGTGGTGTAGCGGGGTCATAGCCACAAGCGATCCAAGTTGTACACGCCTTAGTACAAGCATCCTCAAAGTCGGCCTCAAAAACTTTTCCCACCGACATCAAATCTCTGAATATATTCAGTTGGGCTCCGCGTGAATCCACTTCTCATACAAATCCTGTGGAATATCGGGTGAAGCGGAAATACAAGAGTAGGACGATTGAGCCAACAACTGGACTTCTCGGCCTCTAGGTCGACAACTTATTCGTTAAGGATAGAAGCTTCTTTCTCTAACTCCCCTATACGCTCGTCAAGTTGATCCTTTCTGAGCCTCACCGTCTCCAAGTCATTTGCCCACTCAAATCGAAGAATGTGGATTGCGGCCTCCAAAGCCTCCACTTTGTCGAATCCGCCAGCCGAGCCAACTCAGCCTTCTCAGTCCGCTGTCTTCTTGTTGGCCTTACTACACAAAGCATTGACCCTGACAAACATTGTTCGAGCTCGGCTCGCAGAGAAATCACTTGGGCCTGAAGGTCCGCACATTGGGCCTCAACTCCCTTGCTCACCTCGAGCTCCTCTTCTTTGTCCCTCAACGTCCCTTCAAGGATGCTGCACTTGTCGAAGACTCTCATTAAATCATCATCTTTTTTCTTCAGCTTGTCCTTGATATCTTGGAAGTTGCCACTCTCACCAAACTGCCTACAAATCGCGCGGTGCTTGTTGTGGTATTCACAGTACTTCCTCCCCATCTTCTTGAAAATAGCTTTGCGCCTCTCCTCTCGGCGAGCACTCTCAAACTACGAAATAATAGTATGAAAAGAAAAAAGAAAAAGAGAGGAATAAAATCAAAGTCAATCAAAAAAAAGTGTGCAAGGCATAGAAACTAGAAAGGTCGGAAACTTACCCTAAGGGCGAGGCGGACTATACCTTCGACATCGCAACATCGTCCAACATCTCGGGGGTCTTGCCCTCCACATCGGAGCAAAGAGGAACTAAGGAGGGAACTACATTCTCTGTATTCACCAGCAAGACCTGATCCATATGAACCACGGTGGTCGTTGAGGACCTATCTAACCTGACTTCGACGCGAATAAACTTCTCGTTCAACCTATCACGATCGAGATTGGATCCCGCCTTATAACCATCCTCGGCAACCCCCTTAACACTTTCATCGGCAGACGAGGTGGGAATATCAAGTAGCCTCAACGAAGATGTCTCATCTCGCCTCATAGTACCTAGAACCTCCAAGATGGTCCACCGACTCTGACGTCGGCATCGGTAAGGGGCACGCTCTCTGCGGCTTCCGATGATGGAGGGAATTCAGACTGAAGATGTGCACCATATTCAGACACGGCGAAGGCCGGCTCATGGTTATTTCGTTTGATTCTACGACTCTAATTGTCCTATCGCCGACATCTACCAACCTCCTTTTACGAGGAACAAAATCCTCCTTGCTCGATGATGACTCATCTATTAAATTAAGCAAGAGAGAAGACGAAGTTGCTGGCACTGATGCCATCGATGATCGAGGCGACCTAGTTGAAACAAGTGTCGAAATGAAAGTGGAGGGCCGGGCCGGCCTGACCACAATCACAGCAGGAACAAACTCTGTTGTCGTGTTCCTCTAGAAGAATTCATGAGTAGGAGCTCTCGGCCTCCTCGAGGATACTCGGGCTGAAAGTAAAAAGAGGAAAGAAAGATTAAGAGGTTGATCCTCAGAAAGCAATAAAAATTCAAAGCGGATAAACTCACCAGTCACAGAAGGCGCAAACCCAAAGTTGTTAAGGAAGGTCGGCCATTCACGAATCACTGATGTGTAGGGGAGAACCCAGCTCACCCAATCATGTATGTCCTCAACCAAGGGAGGGGGTGCAGTCTCGGCTGCAAAAAGAGAGTGAAATGTCAATTACAGTTGAAATTAGCAGAACCAAGGCATAATATAAAAGGAAGAGAGAATGGAAGAGATGCTTACGGGCATAGTTCCAAACCTCGGGGAACCCGCTTGTATTGACCACCACGTCCTCAATTTTGAAGTAGAAGTAATTGAGCCAAAACTGGTGGTTTGTCGTATCGTCCATCTTCACCACTAGACACTTGCTACCCTGGTGGCGAAGATGTAGCATCGTCCCCTTATGAAAGCAAGGGGCGAATAGGTGAATTAAGTGGCGAAGTATCACCTCAACCCCGGCTAGTTCCACATACTTAGTAAGCATGCAGATAAGTCTATAGATATATGGAGAAAGTTGGGTCGGGAAGAAACGGTAATAATGGTAGAACTCTTCAGCATGGAGAGGATGGGAAAAGAGTAGCCAACATGGAAAAGGTATGCATAAAAAGTGTAGTGCCCAGGACAATGTATTTGCACCACGTAGTTCCTTGCTGGAACAAGGTCTATGCGAGCAGGAATTTTGAATTTATCCCTGAATTTGGCAAGGCCCAACTATTTCATCAACGACTTTAATACTTCAAGTTCATCTTCAGGCACCTTTGAAAAATCATATATGTCTTTGTCACAACGAGGGATTATCTCCTCCACCGTAGGAAGGTTCCCATCTTCAATAACAACTCAAACACTACCATCGCGGGGAGGCATGCGTACTACCAAAAGAATAGGTCCAGTTGCCTTCCTAGAACTAGAAGATGCATTAACCATATTTGTTTGTTTATATATATATGAGGAAGATATAAGCACAGAGGATTCGTTAGTAGCAGAAGTCACCAAAATTGATGAAAACAAGGATACGAGAGTAAAGATAACGAGAGCAGGAACTCTGAATGAAGAAGAAAGAAAATGATATAGTGATTCAATATTTGAGAATGCAAAGGGTTTCATATCCCTATTCATAAGAACTCAGGCATCAATATCGAGAAAACAAACCGTCAATGCCCAACGCAGAGGCACGGGAAATGACGCAAAGCATCGGAAAAATACATAATAATGACGCATGATGTCACGACGTCACTTTTAATCGATGTGACCATAGTTTACTATTCACAAAGTTCGTTGCCATCTCGTTTGAGACGTTACTACTCGACCTGCTTGGCTAAATTTCTCAACCACAACAAACAGAGTTCGCTAATCGGGGTCATTCACAGTCGGCCTCAATAAGCAGATGGACTAACTGTATGGGTCAAAATCTGCCCCAAGGGAATTTGGCATGATGGGGAATTAAAGAAGATGACGCGGCCGAGGTCGACTAGTAAATAGTAAGACTCATAGCCGGGAAATTAATGATGGTCGAGGTCGAGCATCAAGGACAGAGCACTAACGACTAGTTTTTGTAATAAGATATTAAATATTTGTACTATTAGGGTTAACTAGGGGTATGTCCCATATAAATAGAAAAAAAAAAGATAAGGGGGAAGGCTTGTAGCATTCATTTGATAAGAACACTTTTTTAGAAGAAGACTCTCTCTCTAGAAAAGATACAAATATTACTCTTCTAATAAGATTCCTCCATCTATTATTCCATATTTTTCCATCAGATCCGAGAATAGTTCTAATAATCTAGGATTTGTCTGTCACTTATTTTTGTCAGAAAGACAATCATCCACCTCATTCAAGATTGGATGAATCATTCTCCTTATTTACGTTAATGCCATTTATTGATATTTATTGCTTGATGCTCTCTTATCTTGCAATATTTGTGCTAACTAGTTATAAATCTAGGGATATTATTATTAACTTGGTTTAATCCCGTGTTATATAAATTAATTAGTTTAATTAAAAGTTTACATTTTTTGGTCAAACAGGACGTTCAATATTTCGATACGGTATTTAAAAACTATATGTTTGTATTCGATTTATCAATTGAATACTAAATACCGTACCAAAGTAGTTTAATATGATTCATTATTTCTTGTTTGGTTCGGTACGCTTTCGCTAGTCAACCAAATATTCATTCAATAATTAAAATCAAGACCTTCGCATATTAAATTTTTATAGGGGTGTTAACAAAATTTTGTTTCAGGGATCGGTGGTGCCATAAGCATTAGCTTCAAAGAATTACTGAATAGAGAATAGAGTAATAACATCTCTGCGATCAAGAATCACTCAATAGAGTAATACAAATCATAAGAAACCCAACTAACAATTGTAAGAAACGAATTGCATGCTGAGTAACAGATAAGTATTCAACGACTTAAATTTTAAACAAACATCAATATTTAGAGAATGAGGAGAATAAGAAGTAATTTTAAAGAGTATCTAACTTTTTAACTGTCATTGTGTAATGAAATTTAACATAACTTATCCATCTCATAATCTCAACAAGGATTTGACATGGATTCTGTGGCAAAGTGAGTTAGGAGTTGTTTACCATATTCTTTGCCACACTAAATAAGAATCTATTTATCAACTAATATACTAAACATTTTTCATTTAATAATACATCTGGAGACACTTAAAGTTGACACCATTTTTCATTTAGACACCTAAACTGAAAGTTGTTCCTATTGTGCACTTATACTATACTAAACTTGTTCCAATTAGGCACTTTTTGTTGAGTTGGCACATAAAGTGAGCTTCACCCAAAATAGGCGCGTGAAGAGCCCAAAAAGTAAATTTTATCTTCATTTTTTCTTTTTCTTTCTTCTTCTTCTTCTTCTTCTTCTTCTTCTTTTCTCTCCACCATCACTTCCACCATTGTCTCCCCCACTTTCACCATTGTTGTGTCTCCACCATTAATTTAGCTCGAAAGTTTGAACCAACAACCGTCTCAGTTGATTGAAACTAAAGTAAGACCGTATTCTTCATTTGAAGTCAAAACACCATTAATGGGCTCTTTAAGAAAGTTTGAAAGTTTAAAATGGGTTACTTGATTTGATGAAAAAAAATTGAGAAATTAATATTAGGGTTGTCTTCGAGTCTTGGTAGGGAATCTTTAGTTGAAGTTATAACAAATTTGGAAAAGTTTCTCTTGAAATTTTGGATTAAAATTGTGGTTGGAACAATAATAGACATAAAGATAGTGAACAACACCAAGAACACCAATGTGTCCTTTTTTCCCCCTTTGTTAATAATATATCATTTTCTGATTGGGTATAATTAAAGTTTTTTTCTTTTGAGAATGTTATTGTATTTTGTTTACTAAACAGTTTTTAAAATATTTTTTTCTAAACTCAAAATGATAAATGTTCTTTTTTTATTTGTCATTCGCCACGTCAACTGCGAGTGCATTGCACGCACTTTGTAAGTTTAGCTAATTGTCAAAAAAATATCTAATTGGAACAAGTTTAGTATATTATAAATGCTCAATAGGAACAACTTTCAGTTTGTGTGTCTAAATGAAAAATGGTGTCAACTTTAAGTGTAGATATATTTCGCCAAAAAACAATGAAATGTTAACCACTTAAAATAAAGTAGATAAGTAATAACAGGTTGAGGAGGGCATCAGGAGACATCCTAAGTAAAAGTAATCAGAGATCATTGGCAAGTTAACAAGCAAAATGTTGCTGAGTAACAGTTGGCAACTTCGGTATTTCGGTTGATCGAATTATTGAAATTTTAATACCGAAAACCGTATCAAAGTAGCAAAAGTTTAAAAAAAAATTCTACTGAATCAGTACCAAAGAACCCAAGAACCAATATCGAAATACCCAATTAATTTAATCCGGTCTAATTTTTTGGATTTTATGCCCACCCCTATTATTATTTGGTACTTCTTCTCTTTGTTATTATTCTTTTGGCACAACTAATAAGAGTACTCCCGAGCATCAGATAATATAAGTTAATATGGATCAAATTTAAGTGGGATTTTATTGGGTATGTTGTTGTTGTTGTTGTTGTTGTTGTATGGGTCAAACTTAAATGGAGATCATCTTCGATCTTTGTACTCTTGAATATGAAAGGGATTTGCGTTATTCCTCTTTGCCCGTAGCAAGTAGGAGTGTCAATGGTTCGGTTCGGCCGGTTATTTTATACAATTTGTACCATACCAATTTTTTGATTATTCTATTATGTATAACCAAGATTAGACTTTTAAAAACCGTCTCAATCATGTCGGTTTCTTTTCGGTATCGGTACAGTTCGATTATTTTTCGGTATTTTTTAAATATCATGTAAAATTCACCAGTATACGTAGAATACAATAACATACGTTCTTTTATATGACTTAGCAAAATTCTCTAAATATTTTTACCGTTTAAAGGGTGATGAACTAAAAAACATGAAAGATGGCTAGAGTATAGATCCATCAACCATTCTAGAGCAATGTAAAAGCAACGAAGTAAAAGCAAAGAAAAAATATAAATCTCACGAGTGGAAAGATATTAACCAATTGTACTCAAGAATAAAATCTATAGAAGATTAAATTGAGATAAATCTAAATTATATGAAAGGAAATATTTCAATACTGTAACGACCCGACTAGTTGTTCTGAGCTTTTGCACTTTGCGCATCAATTCTCGGGTATGACTTGCTCCGTATGATGTATGACGACTTATGTAAATTGTTGGTTTTGATTTTCAGGGTAATCGGAATGAATTTGGAAGAACAGTTCTCAGTTTGAAGCTTAAAATTTGAAAAGTTTGACCAAGTTTTGACTTGTTGGTATATGATATCAGATCGGAATTTTTATGATGTGGTTATCTCCGTTAAATGATTTGGGACTTAGGAGTGTGATCAGAAAGCATTTTGGAAGTCCGTGGAAGGTTTAGGCTTGAATTGGCGAAATTAAGATTTCGGCATTGATATTATTAACGTCAATACCACACAAGAGGGGGGAGGGGGGGAGGAGTGATTTGTGTGGCACCTAATTCTCGCGTTAGAAGAACCTGGTTCTTCTAAGTGTTCTAACTACAACAGTTTGCGGAATAATAAGTACTGAAAGTAAAATGCACAAAGATTTTTACGTGGAAAACACACGGCTCAAAAGGTGAAAAAATCACGACCTACTACTCAGTAGGATTTTCCCAAACTCCACTAAATCACTGAGTCAAAAACTGCATTTACAAAACTCTTTGTAAACCTAAGGATTAACTCTAATCCCAGTGTAGCACACATCCTCAACTGTTGCGACACTTTCAAGTTAACTCTAACTTGAATACTCAAAGTACCTAATACAATTGCTTCTAAGAAAGCTGAAAGGTACAATATTAAAACCTACTACAATTGAACTAGACTTAGAACAAACACAATGATGAAACTGGTTCTTCTATCTTAGTTCATGTAGCTTCAGACGTGCACACTTGTATCTCGCATATATTGCTTGCAAATCAGACTTGCTCTTTTTGCTCTCAAATATGCTTAACTTCTGCGTATGTGCATTACCTGTAAAAGAGAACAACTTGGTTATTTAATAGATTAGCAGTTAGAGTTTGATCGAGACTCCAATGCTTATCCTTAGTCGATTTGAGTCCTTAACCAATACAAACTCCCATCCGTATCTTGTCATAGGATTGTGTTCTCTTGTCATAAGGAGACTGTCCTCCTTAGAACTCAATGCAACCTTTTCGATTCCATTCAGAAGATATTTGTTGCGCAATCTTTAATACATATCTTCCTCACGTGCCTTCCATGTGCAATGGTTATGACTGACTGTGTCTCCCAAGATGGACCAGGTCCTTCCCTGAGTTCATTTGTCAATCTTCAAAACTTCAACTGAACCTGGGCCAACAAATTCCCCCTTTTTGATGATGACAAACTCTGTGCTTTTAGAGATCAGAAGACTTGTGAAACTCAGCTGAAATATCAGCACTTAGAAAATTTTCAATTTGTCATAAAGGGCCAGATTAAGTTAGGTCATAAACATCACTAGTTCAGATAATGAATAAAGCACAATATCTTCCCCCTTTTGGCATCATCGAAAAGTTGCATAACTAATGTGAATCCTAGTAATTTAATTAGTACTCATGGCCACTGGGGCAACTGCAAGTGAACACATGCTTTAGTTAATAAAAAATCAAGTCATCAAGAATACCTATTAAGAACAGAATTAACAAAAAGCAAGAAAAGCTGCATTCATTGATTAGTGGGGTGTTTCTACATAGCAGTCCACAAAAAGAAAAAGAAAATTACCAAACCATGAGCAAAAGATAAACAGATAGAATCCCAAACTGGGTCACTGGGGGGTTCTAGACTGGTTCACACTAGGACAGGGCACCTAAGGCTTAGAGGAGCTGGAGGGTTGGGTTTGTAGCAAGTTGAGCATCTATTGAAGCATTCCTTCATTTTTCTCCTTCTCCTTAGCAAGTTCAGCTCTCAACCCATTCCTTTCTCCCTCCAATTCAGCAACTCTGGCTTGAAGCCTTGCTATCTCAGCATCTTTTGCCCCAACCTCCTGAACTAAGGCTCTGACCTTTCTATTCACATGCGTTTTTGCTGAAGAACCAGGTTCAACAGGAGCTGTACTGAGCATATAATCACAAGCTTGAAGGGTTTTGCTGCCAAAATGCTCTTTGCTCGAGGCCATTTCCCACTTTTTCAGGGGAACATTCAATCATTCAAGCACAGTTGTCAAGATAAATCTATAGGGAATGTCATGAGCTTTTGAGCCATTGATCACCATTTCAAGCAGCTTTACAATAAAAGCAGGCCAGTTGATCTGCTTCCCTTCACTCAAACATTGCATAAGTACCAGATCCATGTAATTTGCTGTATGCCTTCTTTCCTGTCTGGGCAGAAGGCATTTGTTCACAAACTCAAAAAGCACTTTGTGGTCTGGCCTCATTTCACTCTTCTGAACTGCCCTGGCCTCAGGTACCTCTTCATCATTTGTGGTGTCACAAAAGTTCCTTGTGATCTGAAGATCAGTAGGCAACCCATCCAGGCAAGGCCACCTCTGCCTTGTGTAGTCATCATATCCCTCACTAGGGATGTCTAGAATCTCGCCCAGCTTTGCTGCATTGAACTTCACTTTAACACCTTTCACTTTGCTAATCACCAGCCCATTCTTCACTGTCCCATTTTCCATGAACTCTACAAGTTCTTTCCTGGCCAATTTTCCATCCATATGAAGGACCATGTCCTTCCAACCCTGTGCTTCTAGTGCAGTCAGAAGCCTTATCATACCTGGCTCCTCCAGGTCCTTGAGAAGTCTCCCTTTCAAAATCTTCCTCTTTACAAACATGGCATATCTGTCATGTTTCTTCTCTGACTCTTCTTCCTCATCATTACTCCATTCATCATCCTCTTCAGTAATTTTCACTTGTTTTCCTTTTGCAGCTGACCTTGTTCTTTTGGCAAGAACAGGTTCAGCAGGCTTGGAAGGCTTCTTGACAGAAATTCTGGATCCCTTGGATTTGGTAGTATGAACATCCACAGTAGTAGTCTTTTCTTGATGGACCTGCTCCATCTCTTCTTCTTCTTCAACTACAGCCTCCGAGCTTTCACCTACCTTTGCTTTCCCTTTCTCTTTTCTCTTTTTCTTACTTTCTTCTAAAGCCCTTTTCAATTCTGCTTCACTTTTCTTGACCTTACTTCTGGTAACTCTAACCCTAGGAGCAGATTTGGGTGATGATGGTTTGCTCTTCTTGGTTGATTTGGATGCATCAACGGTCCTTTGTGAGGAAGCCTTGCGTTTCTTTAGGTCATAGCTGGCCCCCACTTTCTTCAATAAGTCAGCCAAGTTCTCCTCCCCAGATGAACCAGGTTCATCCTGTTGCTTGCTCAGATTCACCAAACCCTCAGCAGCCTCTCCTGATCCACTTCCCCCTGACTTCGAGACTCCCTCTTCCCCATTCCCACAAATAGATAGCACATCCTTCCTCCTTTTCTTACTCAATTTTGTAGAATCAGTCCCAGACATATCTTTTGCAGCCCCTATCAGAATATACCTACTCTCTACTTTTTGAATTACATCAACAGGAACAAAGCAAGTATTTACCTCTTTTGGGGTTTCTTGATGTGTGACAGTGTCAGAAGATCCAGGTTTATCTCCTTCATTGGCAGAGATGAAATCATCGGATTCAGAGCTAGAATTTGTGTCTGTTGCTGAGACTTGTTTCCTTTGACTGGACTGTAGTTTTTCATTCAAGGATTTCCTCAGAGAACCAGTAGCTACAGTTTTTCTTGCCAGCATTTTCTGGCGACGGAATCTAGGTTTTGGGTTTTCTATGGGAGGTGAGGCAGATGGGGTGGAGTTTGGTGAAACGGGAGGTGGAGTTCCAGGATTATCTTGGGAATTTGTCATGGTGAAAGATTTATGAAAACCCTAAGAAGATTTTGATTCTATGAAGAACGTTGGAGTGTTTCAGAAACGAGAGAGAGAAGATGATCAGGGATTTTGTAAAGAATGACAGTTATGGAGTGATTTTTGGGGTTTTAAAGGGTTAATGATTACTCTGAACCTGCAGCCTTTTCAGAGGTCACCTAGAGGTCTAATCAATTTAGAGTTATGGTCTCCTTAGATATTAATTATAATTGCTAAAATTTAGGAGAAGGTTCCGTTACACTTAGACTTCTAGTTTCAATGAAACTGGTTCAATTTGCCCAACGGATAGAATTGTTAGGATGTTTGGTATATTTAGGACTTTTGCTCACGATTGGTAATTAAATTTTTCTAATTGTGCAAAGAATATAAACATACCTGAACTTTCTCATGAGCATACTTTGATGAACCAGGTTCTTCAAATGAAACTTCTCTTGATTATGCCTCAAATGCCAAAATAGAAACCTTGTAAGAGATTAGTGAGCCGCATAGACACATGTCACAAGAGTATACTATTTATAGTATGAAAATGAGTAGGAATTAGTCTAATATTCACAATAATTAAGAACTCCTAGCCAAAATAATTTTTTTATTTTTTTTATTTTTATTTTTTATTAAGCATTCTGAACTGGACCTTTTTAGGTGATCTTAATCATCCCTAACTCCAACCTGTTCCTTTCGAAATTTTCTCTGCTCAGTGCCTTAGTGAAGATGTCAGCTATTTGTTTATCAGTAGCGCAGAATTTTATGGAGAGTAGCCCTTTCTCATAGTTGTCTCGTAAGAAGTGGTGTCTAACATCTATGTGCTTAGTTCTTTTGTGATCAACTGGGTTCTTTGTCATACTAATTGCACTGGTGTTATCACAAAATATTGGTATGCACCCTACTTCAATTCCAAAGTCTACCAGTTGTTGCTTAATCCACAATAATTGAGCACAACATGAAACAACAACAATATATTCAGCTTCAGCAGTAGAGAGAGCTACTGAATTTTTCTTTTTGGTAGCCTATGATACAAGACAAGACCCTAGGAAGTGTGCCATACCTGAAGTGCTCTTCCTATCCATGATGAAACCTGCATAGTCAGCATCAGCATATCCAATTAAGTTAAAATTACTACATTTGGGATACCACAGACACAGATCAGTTGTGCCTTTCAGGTATCTCAATATTCTTTTGACAGATGTCAAGTGTGACTCTTTTGGATTTGCCTGGAAACAAGCACAAAGTCCTACACTGAAAACAATGTCAGGTATGCTGGCAGTTAGATATAAAAGTGAACCAATCATACCCCTATACAACTTTTGATCAACTGATGAACCTGGTTCATCAATATCTAGCTTTGTGGCAGTTGCTATAGGTGTATCTATTTCCTTGGATTCTTCCATTTTAAACTTCTTGATTAGTTCCTTTGTATACTTCTGCTGATGGATCATGGTTCCATCTGGACTTTGTTTAATCTGTAGCCCCAAGAAGAAATTAAGTTCTCCCATCATGCTCATTTCAAATTCACTTCCCATTAGTTTAGCAAAGTCCTTACTTAACCTATCTGTAGTGGCCCCAAATATTATGTCATAAACATATATTTGTACAACAAGAAGATCTTTACCTTTTTCCCTGAGGAACAAGGTGCTGTCAATTTTACCTCTTTTGTACCCATGCTCCAGAAGAAATTTTAACAATCTTTCATACCAAGCTCGTGGAGCCTGCTTGAGACCATAGAGAGCTTTATCTAGCTTGTATACATGATCAGGATATTCTTTGCTTTCGAATCCTGGA
>MU771064.1:79840-111206 GCA_026770625.1 Nicotiana glauca | reverse complement strand
ATAGCGCTTGGGCTGAAGGAGCCCCTCCGGAGTCTGCACACCCACAGTGAGCACGGGGTACCCCTTTGATATGAACTGTGGTAAAATGACACTGTTGTATGTGTTTCGGTCAGGTAACAATGACTGACCAGTCAGGTAACAATAACTGACTAGTGGTAACAATGACACTATTGTATGCGTTTCGGTCAGGTAACAATGACTGACCAGTCAGATAACAATGACTGACTAGTGGTAACAATGACACTAAAACACTTTGGTCAGGTAACAATGGCTGACCGGTCAGGTAACAATGGCTGACCTTACTTGTGTATTCTTGTTTAATTGATTCATTTCAAGAGAATGTCTTGCTATGTTTTCATGGATTTCAAGAGAATGTCTTGCTATGTTTTCATGGATTTCAACTGTTTATTTGGTTTGCTCCTTAAGATAGCATTATTTGTGCCCTTTTTGGGATTTTATACTTTCAGATATTATTCTCTCTTATTACCTCTGAGTTGGAAGTACTCACTTTACTCCCTGCACCATGTGTGCAGTTGCAGGTATTGTTCACCCGGTAGCAGGTTATTAGCAGGACCGAAGACCTTATTGTGGTAGTTGAGCAAGGTGACCGCCAGCGTTCACGGCACTGCACTCCATCTTTGTATTCCGATTTTTATCTTGTATATATATACACATTGTTGGCCCAATAGTAGTGTCCCCACTCATTAGATGCTCGTGACTTGTGACACCCCGGTCGGGTTGTATTGGGATGAAATTAATAGTTTTAAATGCCAATAAGTTGTATTTTCTATGAAATTATGTTTAATAGCTGTTCAAGAGAGGATTTGGGGTTGTTGGCTGGCCTTGTCTTCACGAGAGGCGCCATCACAACCAGGTATTGGGAATTGGGTCGTGACATATAGTTAACTCAAGACCTTTCAACTGAACATGTATTATAGAAAAACAAGATGCATAAAAATAGATATACAACTACTAGAAGCTGAAAGTCTAATATTCCAACACTAGGAATTAAATTTTTTATCTTCACTCCCTAATTGGAATATCATATTGCAAGTTTTCAGGAATGTGTACCTGGGAATTAAGAAAGCAAAGGTGTGAGATTCAGCAGAAGGAAACAAAACAGCAGCAACCAACTCTAACCAACAATGGAACAATGCCAATCACAGTAGAATCCAAACCTGACTTTGACCGAACTTGAATCCAATTTATAAACCCAAAACCAAACTCTAATCACAGATTCAAAATCAGTTTTGAAAGAATTAAGTCACTCTAGCCCCAAATGAATCACAGATAGCAGAAAACCTTAAAGATGAAATCAGAAAATCAATGGAATAGTAAGGTTTTGTTTTTCTTTTTTAGTTCTTTTATTTTCAATGCCTCTATCTACCTCTATACCTCTGTATTTATCCTCAAACATAAATCCCTTTCCAGCTCTTCAGAGCACTAGACACGTGCATTTCCACTTTTCAATTAAGAAATATCTCCCCCATGTTATTCTCTAAACCTTTTATCATTAACCCACGCTGCCTCTGATTTTTCCTACTCTAAAGGGACTTAACAGGGTGTTAGTCCTACTACTGATCCATTTTTAATAATTTAACCCATTAATTCAGTAGTGTACTGACATTCGGTGTTGGCATGCCACTCAATTCCGATTCCCCAAATTACCCCTAAAACCTTATTAATATTCTAAAAGTTCTAAGCATTCACAAATTAAGGCTATTCAATCCCTTATACAAACAAAATCTATCACAGTCCGCCGAATAGTTCATAATACTGAAATCGAAACAAATTCATCTTTTAACAAGACTGGCACGAATTAGTTTAAAAACTACTATTATGCGAGTTTAAATTATTGGTCAAACCAAACAAAATTCAACAAACAGTCTATAAATTCGAAGAACTAAAACAAGAAAATAATCGAACAAACTGACCAAATAAACATTCGATATAAAATAAAAATAAAGGAGTAGAAGAAGATAATATTTACTAAAAGAAGAAACAAGAAATATAAAAGACCTAAAATTTGGACACTCACCTTTGTCTGGCCCTGTCTTGAATTCGAAACTTCAACTTTGAATTTGAAATTGAAATGGACCTTAATCGAGTGTTCTCGACTGAGAACACACAACTAAGGTCGATCATGACCTCAATCCTTCAACTACGTATTCAATCCTGGGATTTAGGTTTTTAGGGTTCATGCATTCGAATCCAGGTTTGAAGGGTTCTAGCCTAGTTCGAAGAAAACTAGTGGTAGATTAGGGATTAGGGAGATTAGTGGTCATTTGGTGTTAATTTGGGGCTGAGGGGAGGTGGCGCCGCCACCGGAGAATCTCGTGGTGGCGCTAGGGTTCTTGGGCTTGATTCGATGTTCGAATGATTCTGCTGTGATTCGAGAGAAGGGGACATGGGATTTGGGATGAGGAGGTTGAGGTGAGGCCATGGTGTTATTCTAGTGGGGTTTGGCCACCATCCACCGCCGTGGACGATTTTCGGCGGGCGGAGAGTGGTGGTTGGAAATCCGGTCTCTAAAATTAGAGACAAAGGAAAGGGGGGTCTGTTTAGAAACTTATATACAAGAGGTTGGAATGAATCCTGGTCGTTCGATCTGATGATATCAGTGGCTTGGATCAATTCATTAATGGGAACGACATCATTTCGTTGTCTTTAAGACCGGATCGGTCTTTGACGGGAACGGGTCGGGTGAGGGTGAGACTCTTGGGACCGTTTGATCAAGATGATTCAATGGTTTGGATTGAAACGCCTAAAACGGCGTCGTTTAGTCTAGCTGGGGACGGACTACGTCGGGAAGGGTATTGGGCTGTGTAGGGATTGGTTTTGGATTGAGTTATCCGAGTTTTATTTGGGCTTTGACTATTTTGGCCCAAAATTCAGGTCTTCTGTTTTTGTTAATTCTTTTCTTTTATTTTCTTCCTAAATTATTTTCAAAAATTAAAAACCTAAAATTATAAAACCAAATTAACTTAAAAATAATAGTTATCTCTTAATAACAATTATTACAAATAATTAAGTACCAAAATTACACAATTAAACACTAAAATGCAAAGTGCATTATTTTTAGGTTTTTCTTCATTTTATAAAAATAAGTAGTTTACTATTTGACTCAAAATTATAAAACTAAATCCTAAATGCAAATGCAACCTATTTTTATATTTTCTTATTAATTGCTCGAATAAACATGCGCACACACAAATACAAGCAATAACTGAAAACCACAAAAATTCACAAAATTGCACACAAAGGAAAATTATTTTATTTTGAATTTTATGGGAATAATTCATATAGGCAAAAATTACGTGCTCACAGCTGCCCCTCTTTGTGAGGAAACACGAAGAGTTTTTGTGCAAAGATAAAGTGAGTGAATACGAGCGATTTTTGCCCATTTGAATATTCCATGTATAGCATTTTTGAAAGATTTTACCGAACCTCTGCTTCAAAAGGTCTCCTACATATCCTTGGCTATAAACGAATCATGTCAATGTAGCTCGGGAAGTTTTAGTAGCTGGGACTACCATGAAGCTGTGATTTACTGTTGCTGTTGCTGCTACTGCTACTTCTTACTGACCTCCTTATTACACCGTACTAAAAGAAATAAAGAAGCTAAACTAAGCTATAGTCTATGAATTACAAAGATTTATTTTCAAACTTGTTCTTGCAACTGCAGTTGCCTTGTTGACTTGTATTTCCTCCAAAGTTCCTTTGTTGTTGTCTTGCATCGACTTCTTGAGATGTTCTCTCTTCATACGGGTATCTGATTGCTAATCTTTTAAACGTCTTCTCTTGATTATTGTCGTCTTCCTCTGTTCTCTAGGCGGGCTCCTGATTTTAAAAACTTAAATGTATTCCTCTATTATCCAGGCGGGCTGCTGATTTCAAAAACATGAATTCATTCCTCTATTATCTAGGCGGGCTCCTGACTTCAAAACTTGATTTTACTTCCTCTGTTATCAAGGCGGGCTCCTGACTTCAAAAGTTGAATTTATTCATCTGTTATCCAGGCGGGCTCCTGACTTCAAAACGTGAATTGTATGCCTCTGTTCTCCAGGCGGGCTCCTGACTTCAAAACTTGAATTGTATGCCTCTATTATCCAGATGGGCTCCTGACTTCAAAACTTGATTTTACTTCCTCTGTTATCCAGGCGGGCTCCTGACTTCAAAACTTGAATTTATTCCTCTGTTATCCAGGCAGGCTCCTAACTTCAAAACTTGAATTGTATGCCTCTGTTCTCCAGGCGGGCTCCTGACTTCAAAACTTGAATTGTATGCCTATGTTCTCCAGGCGGGCTCCTGACTTCAAAACATGAATTGTATGCCTCTATTCTCCAGGCGGGTTCTTGACTTCAAAACTTGAATTGTATGCCTTTGTTCTCCAGGCGGGCTCCTAACTTCAAAACTTCAACTATTGTTCCTCGTTCTCCAAGTGGACGCCTGACTTCAACTATCTTCAACTATTGTTCCTCGTTCTCCGGGTGGATGTCTGACTTCAACTATTGTTCCTCGTTCTCCAGGTGGACGCCTGACTTCAACTATCTTCAACTATTGTTCCTTGTTCTCCAGGTGGATGCCTGACTTCAACTATCTTCAACTATTGTTCCTTGTTCTCCAGTTGGATGCCTGACTTCAACTATCTTCAACTATTGACAAAACAAAGAAAATTTACTTCCCCAGTTTGGTGGCTGTTGGGTATTTACTCTTCCTTCTCGGAAGATTTCTCCGCCATCAACAACATTTCCTGCCCCTGTTTCAAAACATAGAAAAAATTGGTCAGTTTAGGGTATGGTGATTGGTTGTGATACTCCTGCTGAGGATGGTTTTCCCTTATGGTGATTGGTTGTGATACTCCTGCTGAGGATGGTTTTCCCTTCTTTCTTTTTAATGCTCGGTTTCTATCCGACTACCTTGAACTCGGTCGAGAATTTCCGACCCTCTGACTACTCCTTATCCACAAACTTCCCAACTGTTGCTTTCCACTTCTAGTCTTTCTTATCTGATCCCATTCCTTTCACGGAATCTTAGACCATTCCATCATTTGGATTTCCGATGACGCCTTTCACGTCCCATCATATTATCGTCGGCCTGTCCTAGCCACACTTCGCTTTGCACCATATTGGAAACTAGTAGTAAGCTTTGAAATTCCTTCTTATTTGTTAGAATCCAATTATTATTGAAAAACCCTTAGCCAAAAGAAAAAGAAATGCGAAGATTTCAAAAGATAAGAATAAAAGAGAAGACTTTCCTTTAGAAGACCGTTTGAGAAAATAAAAGGACATATCTGAATGGGATAACCGATCCCAATGATCATGTTGTGCATTTCGGATTAACTAACCCAGTCTATTTAATTCAATCATTTTCCAAGTGTCTTGCTTCGTGTCTCGAGGTTCTTACAACCCAATTCTTTGCCGAATCATCATCTTTGTTATGCTTGATGCCCCAACAGATCTCTGCCGTCAGCCTTATTTCATTTGCCCCTTCTATTCCTCGCCGCCTTATAGTGCCTGTGAAGGTTTTCACCAATAAGACTCTCACTTTTTTATTTCTCTCAACTTTCATCGCCTTATAGTGCCCTTCGAGGGTTTTCACCACTAAGACTCTCTCATTTCTCTCACCCTTCGTCGCCTTACAGTGCCCTCGCGGGTTTTCACCAATAAGACTCTCTCATTTTTCATTTTCTTGCTTAGACCGGAGTGTTTCCCCCTGATATGAATCATCTTTACTTGCTTAACTTGGCACCTCTCGAAGACTTATCGGGAGGTCTTTCTTTGGACATCAATATGGGTTCTTGGATATGGTTGGAAAGAAAAAGGTATCAAAACTCAACTAAATTAAATGGGTTAGAATTACAACTTTTGGAACCAAATTTCTTATTACAAACACAACTTCTGCCCCAATTTCTTGCTTGGGAATTTTTTATGATTTTTGTTTCACTATGACCGAGCCGTGAAGCTGCCTACGTATCCTTAAAAGGAATCAGGTCAAACGTAGTTCACCCAAATTCCTTGTTGTTACAGTTTTTCTTTTCATTTATTATTATTTTTCCTTTTCTGCTTTTCTGCTTTTATTTTCTTTACTTTTTCCTTTTTCTTTTCTTTCTTCTATTTTCCTTTCTCCTTGGTTATTGATTCCACAAGAGGGGTACGAAATAAAATAAATAAGGCTCAAAAGGGTGAACAAAAGGGTAAAGTGTTTAGATAGCAGAACAAATTGCCTTCGTCATTTCAACCTTCGAGATAATGCCAAGTACAAACAATCAATGATTATACTAAAGAAATCATACATAATACCTCTTGACTGCATCAGAATTGATAGCTATATCTATGCATTTTCCTTCAATATTTGTTAAACATAAAGCGCCATTGGACAACACTCCGGTTACAATGAACGGTCCTTGCCAGTTCGGAGCGAACTTGCCCTTTGCTTTAGCCTGATGTGGAAAGATCCGTTTCATCACTTGCTGCCCCACTTCAAACCTCCTAGGCTGCACCTTCTTGTTATACGCTCTTTCCATCCTCTTTTGATATAATTGGCCATGACATACTGCCGCCTATCTTTTTTCATCAATTAAACTCAACTGCTCCAAACGGGTTTTGACCCACTCATCATCATCAATCTCAGCCTCGGCGACCATCCGAAGAGACGGGATTTCGTCTTCCGCAGGGATCACTGCTTTAGTGCCATATACCAACAAGTAAGGAGTTGCACCTATTGAAGTATGAACAGTAGTGCGATAACCCAATAACGCAAATGGTAACTTCTCATGCCATTGCCTGGAACTTTCTACCATTTTCCTCAATATTTTCTTTATGTTCTTGTTGGTTGCCTCAACTGCTCCATTCGCCTTAGGACGATATGGGGTAGAATTGCGATGTGTAATCTCGAACTGTTGACATACTTCCTTCATCAAATTGCTAAGTTAGGGCGCAATACGTCCTCTCCAGGTGAGTGTACTCAACCCCATAAATGGTGAACTTCTTGTACTTATTGTTTTGGAGTTTAGATTGATTTTTTAGACTGGGCTGAGGGCTCCTTATGCCTTCCATGTTATTAGAACTAGCGTAAAAAGAACTGTACAAAAAGAAAATAAGAAAACAAAAAATAAAAATATCAGGAATGATGAAGAAGAGAAATTTCATTTTATTGGAAATACGAGATAACATGGTTTGCACACTTAAACAGACTGAAAAAATAAAATCTGGACTATAACCCTGGAATAATCCAGACAAACTTGAAGGAAAATCAAAGCGAACTACCAAGACTCCTTCCTAGCTAGCCAAAAAGGAATATCTTTCCAATTATCATGCTTGGCATCTTAGCCACTCAGCTCCGCATCAATATTTCCAAGACCATTACCAACTTTAATATCATCAGCTTTAATCAGCACGTTCCCAAGAGAATTCGCATGCTCCCTGCCATTGTCATTGATCACGATTACCCCTCCATGAATCATTCTTTCTATTTCCTTTTTCAAAGAACGACAATTCTCAATGCTATGCACTTGGACATTAGAGTGATACATGCATTATACAACAGGATCAAAGCCTTTTGCATATGGGTCTGGAGTATAACCGAGGAGCGGCTCAATCAGGCCGAAACGCTTTAACTTTTCAGTCAAACTTGCATAAGATTCTCCGAAAGCATTCTCTTTTTTCAATAATCCTTTTATTTTATACTCTAGCCTCGGTTGGAACCTTTTGCGGGCAGGTGTTTGATATGCTTGAGGAGGCAGATGAGATCTTTGTGGGAGCGGCGTGGACCATCGCGGGCCTTGGAGATGTGGAACATGTGGTGGTGCAAGGTGGACAGGATATCAGGGAAGTGATGGAAGATTTCGGGGGTTCTGTGGAGAGAAATAGCAGTCGGGAGGATTAATAGGAGATCTACGGGGTCGATATGAAGGCTGTTTAGCAAAAACGGCCACTGGACCTTACCGTCGGTGGGCTCAACAACATCTTTTCTGTCCATGGGAAGGTTATCCTGAGCAACTTGTTCGCTCCATCTGAGCTAAAAAGTCCTAAACTTTCTTTAGGTTTCTTTTCTATTTGAGATATGGAGGAGTGATCTGGGACAGACATGATTTCTTCTATTTCCCCTTTTGATCTGGTTTGGTAATGGTAATGTGCCAGTATGCTCTAAGTAAACTATTTGCTTGAATTCTCTGGAAGACAACAAACTTGTTAGTTTTTAGAGTTTAAAAAATATTCAATCGCACATTGGGATGCAATGCGCCTAAGCAGTTAACCATTTTCTATCATGCATTTACTTCAGTTACGTGTGTCATTCCGGCCTCTCATAATTGTGCCCCTTCTTTTAACACCGCTCAATCTTTCCTTTATTTTATTTATTTTTCATTTTCCCTTTTTTTTGCTTTTTCTTCTTTTAGTGGTGGTCGAATCTTATGTGGATTGCCTACGTATCATGTCCCTGCATGAATCAGACGTGCGTAGTTCTGGCTGAAAAATAAGTGGCAAAATATTTTTCATGGAACAATTGCTTTGATACAGACTCTGAAAGGACGACAACACAAACTTAAAAGGACCAACCGACAAACTTACAAACTTTAAAGAAAAAGTACAGACTCAAACAAAGACTAGGAATACATTAATGACCCGAAATTTTTGGGGGCCTGCGAGGTGTCATTCGGCCTTGCTGCGGGCCTTTGTGCAAGATCCCTTTGAAGCCTCTCCAAATCGTTCATTATTTTCTTAACTAATGTCATTAATGCTGCAAAAAAAGGTGGTACGGATCATGTCCTCGCATTCTTGGCATTTTGTAGTAATGTAATGTGTGATGTTTCTGACCCCTTCTCTAATCCTACTCTTTTCCTGTAGCAACCGTCCTATTTGTTGATCTCGTGTTTTTAGCACTCGAGAGTTATGAAGGAGTTGATCTTGAAACCTATGCATTTGTTCCTCCATCTGCGCCATCAGGTCATAATAGTGTTTCCTATCCGCTCTGAAATCTCTAGCTTGCCTGACTACCTTATCTTCGAGAGTGACTATTCTTTCTCTCAGGATGGTGATGGTCCCCTCGAAGTCCCTCTTCATCTGCTGCATGTGCTGTGTCCGTTCTTTTGCACCCCTTGCCCATCTGGCCCGGATCCTTGTCAAAGCTGCTTCAGATTTTCCCAAGTGCTCTTCACATTCGAGAGCTTTCTTTTTCAAACTGACTATGAGTTTTTTATCACCCTGGATCTTTTCTGCAGTTGTCTTCATCTTTTGAATCTGGGCTTTGAGTGCTTGCTTCTCTCGTGCCCATTGAGTCCTTTCCTGCCCAAAATCGGCATGTTGTATGTCTATGGCTGCTTCCAGTATTCCCTTATCTTCTTGTAAAGTGTCAATATGAGATTGGAACTCTCGTGCCACTTCCCTTTTAGAATTTCTAACTCTAGATTCTATTTCCTTCTCCCAGTCGAGTGCGTGCCTTGTGGATCTTTCGGGTCTTTGCTCGGGAGCAGCATGGTTGTGAAACCACTCAAGGTATGCGAGCCTTACCTCCCTATGTTCTCTCCCTAGCTGACGCATGATGCATAGGGGTGCGTAGGGTTGGAAACCTCTGAAACCCATGAGTATGAAGAATGGGCAATATGTCGACATATGCATGATCCTAGCAGAAGGGAACCAATAATAATTCCAAGTGAGAATATCCGCATCCAATGAACCAAGTAATTCCTGCCAGGCCCTCACCCTATTTGAAAGATTACAACGTGCGGCCCTGCCTGGATGAAAACGAATGTAATTCAACCAATTTTCATTGAATTTTATCACTATTGGGTGATGATAAAGGTGCTCTATGAACCACATCTGCAGCAGAATGTTGCATCCTTCGAAATAATCTCCACCTTCTTGGCATCGGGTCAAAGCTCGAAAAATGTTTCCTAGAATCATTAGAATAATGGTATGTCCTTCGCTACTATGTAAATACGAGACTACCGCCAATAATCGAATTCTGATGCACCCATCACGCTCTGGAAAGACCATGGTCCCTAGAAATGATATCATGAACGCGAAGATTCTCAATTCCCTCCAAGCGTCGTGACTCAATTGGTTGACGAATTCTACGCTCGAGAATTTCTCAAACCTTTTCTCGTCCCCAAACCTGTCATAGAGATATTCTAGTGAAACCCAACCTTCGTTTAAGCAACCCATTGGAATGCGACAGAGGCATAATTTCTTTAAAAAGTTGTTCACACCAACTTTTCTTGGAGCAGCAGGCTTTTTCCCGTGAAGGTCCTTCCCCAGTTCTGTGAACCCACCTAATTCCTCCAATGTGGGCGTCATTTCACAACCTTTAAACCTGAAGACATTATTTGATGGGTCCCAAAAACCCACTAGAGCCTCAATTAAATCCTTGTTAGGTTCAATTCCCATGATGTTTGTGAAGAACTTGAGGTGTTTAAATACTTGATTTCGTTCCCAGGTACCAAAACTAGCCCACCAATTATAGAGACTGCTCCGGTTCTTATCTCGGATCATGAACATATGAGGTGTTTCATCCCTTGCCCTTTTCTGGCCACTTCTTTGTGGAGAACTCATGGTGATCCTAGATAAAATAAAAAAAGGGTTAAGACTCTCCTAAACCATATACAAATTATGACCATTTTTCTTTTTTTTTCTTTTTTTTCTTTTTTTTAGAGAAAATCATCATTGTTTCTCACCATTTTATAAAAATATCCGGTTTCGTCAATACGGCCTTTCAGCACTTGAAGAAGATTTAAAGGTTGTGTTTGCTAACCGAAAAAAAACATTTTTAAGAAATGACTATAGGTAGTTGTTCTTGCAAAACAGCCCTCCGGTGCCCTTTTGTAGGCGTTTGGCTATTTTACCCAAGAATGGCATTACCTTTACTCACGACAATGACATTTATTTACCCCTAAATTTAGTATTTTGCAAAATAGTTGAACCCGATATGGGTTGCCTACGTATCCCACATCCGGCGAGAATCAAACTTACGTATTTTAGCCGGACTTGACGAAAATAAAATCAACTATTTTCAAAAAGGAAAATAGAAAATTTTGGCGGAGCTTTGCTATCTTTTTCAAATCCTGATTTTCCTTAAAAGAATAAATATTCATTTTTTGTTCTTTTTCTTTTTTTCAAAAGTTTTCTCTTTTTTCATTTTTTCTTTTAATTCTCCTCTCATTATTAAAAAAATCGATCAACATGCAATCCTGAAGCAAATGAATGCATAAGTTGCAAGTAAGATGCATCAGGATGGTCTTTTTCATTTTGGTGCACCTGTCTTAGATAGACCCAACCCCTGTATTGAGTCTCCAAGGTCGAATGCATATGATGCAAATAAAGCGAACCTACTAGGGATATCCAGCATGAGGTTTGTTCATCTAGGTTCAAATCTTATTGGAGAAAGTATCTAGACTGGCTTACTCGAGCGGACAACTCGAGCCGAGGAGGGTCAGTGTACCGATAGCATTGCTTTTCGGTTTAACTGGTGGTGCTCCCCTCCTAAAACATGTGTGACTAAAATCCTTCACCGGGTGCCAAACACCTCGGCTATCTCAAAGAAAGCGGGCTATATCAAGCAAATGCCCAATTTTGATTTCAAGAAGACTCAGAGAGGGTGCGTGAGAAGACAGTTTATATACACAATTCAAAAATTATCAAAGCGGTAAAGACCAACATTTAGCACATTTAAGCCAAAACATGTAATAAGAATCAGATAATGAATAAGCCAAATACAACAATTATTCCAAGCTCGAATTCTTGAACCCTGAACCAGTGGTTCTGGGTTTCGCATCCCCAGCAGAGTCGCCAGAGCTGTCACACCTCCTTTTTTCCTACACCTCCGGAAGATTATAATAAAGGGAGTTTTTTCCAATTAAAGGACAATCGAAATGGGATTATTTGTTTAAAGATTCAGAGTCTCCACTTGGGAGATTTATGGTGTCCCAAGTCACCGGCTTAAAATCCCGAATCGAGGAAAAGAATGACTTTTTTTAACAGTCCGCGAACCACAAATTCGGGTAAGGAATTATGTTAACCCGGGGGAAGGTGTTAGGCATTCTCGAGTTCCGTGGTTCTAGCATGGTCACTCAACTGTCATATTTGGCTTAATTATCTGATTTTAGAACATTTGAAACTATGTGCACATTTTTTCTTTTAACCATTTTTATTCAATTTTAAAGGATATTGAGACCTAAATCTCGGAGGGCCATACACTATTATGTCTCATGTAGCTTACCTTCCAATTATGATTTAAACTTAAATAAAGAAAACCCAAAAGAGTTCAACCGACATTTTTATGTTGAAACTAAAGACTTAAAATGACATAAATGAACAATGGTCCGTTTACCTTTAAAGCTAAACCCTATAATGTGTTGGGGTTATAGAACCCCGCGCATTTAAACAATTTGGGCCAAGCTTAACAGCAGGCCCAACCCGA
Organism: Nicotiana glauca; assembly: GCA_026770625.1. Taxonomy (NCBI): domain Eukaryota; kingdom Viridiplantae; phylum Streptophyta; class Magnoliopsida; order Solanales; family Solanaceae; genus Nicotiana; species Nicotiana glauca. Next base: position 98,792 of record MU771064.1, on the reverse strand, counting down.
ACACGCTAGAGAGAAAAAATGGGCTTGGGATCATGGCTTAATGCCTTACCCTAATTCCAGGCCGGCTAATTTGCATTTAGGTTCAATAAGCCTGAATCAGACAACCAAGGCACAAGCTAGAGGCTCCTGAGTTTCATATCGAACCCGTGTAACAGCATAAATCATCAGGTTTGAGAAATGACAACAAAAGACTTGGGCATCATTATCTTTGTAAATGACAAACCAACGAATTAACTTAGCAAAACTGTTGGTTATCAAAAGCTGACTAAAACTAATTGAACATTTCTATAAACCATTTTATTCGGAAAAGTGTTCGGACACTAGATAAAATTTATAACTATTGAAAACCATGAAGCCCAAATAATTATGCCCATTATTTGACTTCCACATCTGAAAATTCTATGTAAGCCATTCGACTGTCTACCATTTTTAAAAAAATAATTTACACGTCAAAACTACTTCATGAAGAAGGGGAGCACCAAATCAGCAGGAATATCATTTACACAATCTCTTGTAGATAATTTTTACAATGACAAGCCAATCTAAATGTTGAATATCTTCACATGCCTTATCATGATACCTAACAAGTTTAGCTTATTTCAAACCTCTTACAGTCAACTCAAAACATTTCAACTGAACATGTATTATAGAAAACAAGATGCATAAAAATAGATATACAACTACATGAAGCTGAAAGTCTAATATTCCAACACTAGGAATTACATTTTTTATCTTCACTCCCTAATTGGAACATCATATTGCAAGTTTTCGGGAATGTGTACTTGGGAATTAAGAAAGTGAAGGGGTGAGATTCAGCAGAAGGAAACAAAACAGCAGCAACCAACTCTAACCAGCAATGGAACAGTGCCGATCACTGCAGAATCCAAACTAGACTTTAACCGAACTTGAATCCAATTTATAAACCCAAAACCAAACTCTAATCACAAATTCAAAATCAGTTTTGAAAGAATTAAGTCACTCTAGCCCCAAATGAATCACAGATAGCAGAAAACCTTAAAGATGAAATCAGAAAATCAATGGAATAGTAAGGTTTTGTTTTCCTTTTTCAGTTCTTTTTTTCTGATGCCTCTATCTACCTCTATACCTCTGTATTTATCCTCAAACATGAACCCCTTTCCAGCTCTTCAGAGCACTAGACGCGTGCATTTCCACTTTTCAATTAAGAAATATTTTCCCCATGTTATTCTCTAAACCTTTTATCATTAACCCGTGCTGCTTCTGATTTTTCCGCCTCTAAAGGTACTTAATAGGGTGTCAGTCCTATTACTGATCCATTTTTAATAAGTTAACCCATTAATTCAATAGTGTACTGACATTCAATGTTGGCATGCCACTCAATTCCAATTCCCCAAATTACCCCTAAAACCTTATTAATATTCTGAAAGTTCTAAGCATTCACAAATTAAGGCTATTCAATCCCTTACACAAACAAAATCTATCACAGTCCGCCTAATAGTATTTAATACTAAAATCGAAACAAATTCATCTTTTAACGAAACTGGCACGAATTAGTTTAAGAACTACTATTATGGGAGTTTAAATTATTGGTCAAACCGAACAAAATCAACAAACAGTCTATAAATTCGAAGAACTAAAACAAGAAAATCATAGAACAAACTCACCAAATAAACATTCGATATAAAATAAAAACAAAGGAGTAGAAGAAGATAATATTTACTAAAAGAAGAAACAAGAAATATAAAAGCCCTAAAATTTGGACACTCACCTTTGTCTGACCCTGTCTTGAATTCGAAACTTCAACTTTGAATTTGAAATCGAAATGGACCTTAATCGAGTGTTATCGACTGAGAACACACAACTAAGGTCGATCACGACCTCAATCCTTCAACTACGTATTCAATCCTGGGATTTAGGTTTTTAGGGTTCATGCATTCGAATCCAGGTTTGAAGTGTTCTAGCCTGGTTCGAAGAAAACTAGTGGTAGATTAGGGATTAGGGAGGTTGGGTGGTCATTTGGTGTTAATTTGGGGTTGAGGGAAGGTGGCGCCGCCACCGGAGAATCTCGTGGCGGCGCTAGGGTTCTTGGGCTTGATTCGATGTTCGAATGATTCTGGTGTGATTCGAGAGAAGGGGACATGGGATTTGGGATGAGGAGGTTGAGGTGAGGCCATGGTGTTATTCTGGTGGGGTTTGGCCACTATCCGCCGCCGTGGGCGATTTCCGGCGGGCGGAGAGTGGTGGCTGGAAATCCGGTCTCTAAAATTAGAGATGAAGGAAAGGGGGGGGGTTCTAGGGGGCGGGGTCTGTTTAGAAACTTAAATTAGAGGAGGTGGATTGAATCCAGGCTGTTCGATCTAATGAAATCAGTGGCTTGGATCAATTCATTAATGGGAACGACATCGTTTCGTTGTCTTCAAGACCGGATCGGTCTTTGACGGGAACGGGTCGGGTGAGGGTGAGACTCTTGGGACCGTTTGATCAAGATGATTCAATGATCTGGATTGAAACGACGTCGTTTAGTCTAGCTGGGGACGGATTAGGTCGGGAAGGGTATTGGGCTGTGTAGGAATTGGTTTTGGACTGAGTTTTATTCGAGTTTTGTTTGGGCTTTGACTGTTTTGGCCCAAAATTCAGGTCTTCTCTTTTTGTTAATTCTTTTCTTTTATTTTCTTCCTAAATTATTTTCAAAAATTAAAAACCTAAAATTATAAAACCAAATTAACATAAAAATACTAGTTATCTCTAAATAACAATTATTTCAAATAATTAAGTACCAAAATCACACAATTAAACACCAAAATGCAATGTGCATTATTTTTAGGTTTTTCTTCATTTTATAAAAATAAGTAGTTTACTATTTGACTCAAAAATATAAAACTAAATCCTAAATGCAAATGCAACCTATTTTTGTAATTTCTTATTAATTGTTCGAATAAACATGCGCACACACAAATACAAGCAATAACTGAAAACTACGAAAATTCACAAAATTGCACATAGGAAAATTATTTTATTTTGAATTTATGGGAATAATTCGTTTAGGAAAAAATCACGTGCTCACAGTAACATGTAGAAAATTTTATCAAATGGTTTAAATTTGTCGAGTTCAAGTATATTCCTCGGTTCCACAATGAGTTAGTTGATGCACTAGCTACTTTAGCCTCAATGCTGCCATATCCAGGCAATGTCCAAATTGACCCACTGGAAATCCAAATCCGGAAAAGATATGGTTATTGCAATACAGTTGAAATAGAACCAGACATTCAACCATGGTATCATGATATCAAGATATTCTTGAAAATATAGGAATATCCCGATAAAGATAGTGGATACCAAAAGAGAACCATTAGAAGGCTCGCCAGTAGTTTCTTATTGAGCGGAGGGGTCTTGTACAAAAGAACTCTGGACCTGAACCTTTTAAGATTAATGGATTCCCAAGAGGTTGAAAAAATCATGAATGAAGTGCATGTCGGAGTATGTGGATCCCATATGAATGGATATGTCCCTTCAAAGAAAATTCTACGGGCAGGTTATTACTGGATGACCAAAGAAAGGGACTGTTTCAGTTTTGTCTGAAAGTGTCATCAGTGTCAGGTACACGGTGACCTGATTCATGCACCGCTATCGGAATTGCATCCTATATCAGCACCATGGCCATTTGTTGCCTGGGGTATGGATATCATTGGGCCAATCGAGCCGAAAGCTTCAAATGGACACAGATTCATCTTATTTTCCATTGATTATTTCACAAAGTGGGTCGAAGCAGTTATTTTCAAAGTTGTCACCAAGAAAGCGGTGGTGGATTTCGTGCATTCTAACATTATATGTCGTTTTGGTATTCATAAGACTATCATTACAAATAATGCTACAAATTTGAACAGTCATTTGATGAGGGAGGTATGCGAACAATTTAAGATCACGCATCGGAATTCTACCCCTTATCAGCCCAAAGCTAATGGTGCTATTAAAGCAGAGAACAAAAATATCAAGAAGATCCTCAGGAAAATGATTCAAAGTTCTAGACAATGGCATGAAATGTTGTCTTTTGCATTCTTAGGATATCGCACAACCATGCGCACATCAGTTGGGGCGACTATCTATTGGTTTATGGCACTAAAGTCGTAATACTTGCAGAAGTTGAAATTCTATCTCTTCGAATCATCGTTGAAGCTGTGATTGAGGATAATGAATGGGTCAAGACCTATCTAGAATAGTTAACCATGATTGATGAAAAGTGGATGGCCACAGTTTACCATAGGCAGTTGTATCAACAAAGAATGGCCCGTTCCTATAATAAGAAAGTATGGCCTAGAAAATTTGAAGTGAGGCAACTCGTCTTGAGACGTATTCTCCCGCATCATAAGGAAGCAAATGGGAAATTCTCTCCAAATTGGAAGGGTCCGTACATTATAAAAAAATTGTTGCCAAAAGGGGCATTGTAGTTGGGAGACATTGAAGGGAATGAACCCGAAACAACTATCAATGTGAACGCGGTCAAAATGTATTACGTTTAACCCTTCTGCGGTGCTAATATTCTTCTATTGGGATGACGAATGCTTTCATTCTCACTAACCAAACACTGTCAACCCTTTGCAAACCCTTTGAGCCATTTACATTCTTTGATTACCCTATTTGGAACCCAAAAATATTGTTAAAAATTCAATCAATCAAAAAATAAAGTTCCTTGAACTACGTTCAACTTGATTCCGAAAGGATATGTAGGAAACCTCTCCCTGGGGTTCAGCCATACCAAAACAAAAATCCACATTTCCCCAAAGATAAAACTGGGGTAGAAATTTTAATGGTTCGGCAATAGTTTTTGCCTGAAAGGTTCCAAAGTTATAATTCAATCCAAATTATTTTTACCCCAAATCCTGTTCAAGTCCTTCCGATCAATCGGTAAAGATTTTCAAAATTCGGAGATACAGTTATTTGGGAACTATACATAAAAATGAGAGTGTATTATCAGTGAAAATCTACACGGCCACCGTAAGGTGATGGTAAGTAGAGAAATTGAGAATGAGAGAGTCTTGTTAGTGAAAACTTCAAAATAGCACTATAAGGCAACGATAAGAAGAGAAATGAGAGAGGTCAGTTGGTGAAAACACGCAAAGGGCGCCGCTGATCAAAAAGGGATCCCTTACAGCCATCAGTATTGATAGAGTCCTGGCAAGGTTTTTTGGTTTTTGAGGTATGAATTATGATAGGTTTATGAGAGTATGATGGTTTGCAGAGATCGGGTATCCAGTCCAAGAAGCATGTCATGTCCATTGCAATCTGCATGCACTCTAGATAAGTCTTTGTTTTCTTTCCCCAAAAGGGACACCTTTTGTTTTCAAATTCATTATCCTGTTTGTTTTTGGCAAGATCGTTTTTACAGGGTTTTGTTTAACAAAAGCTAATATTCAAAAAAAGCACCCAGCCTCAGCAGGTGCATCAAGTCGACCTCGACTGGCCATGATGACCGATGCTTCAGAGTTAAAAATATTAAAAAGAAAGGAAATCAAAGTCAAGTGCCCATAAAGGTAAAATAAGATACAAAAAGTCCAAATTCCCATGGGTAATCATCATGTGGAATTTGGGAAAAGTCGAGATCCCCGGGTTTAGAAATGAAACCAAATCCCAAAGAGCAAGCGAGCAATGGAGATTTTTGTTGAAAGAGTTGGGCCAAGATCAAGTGATTGAAACAATTAAGGCCACAAAACCAACCACCGTTTCAAACTGACAAATTATTCTTTATTTGAAAAAGGCTGAATATAATTTGAGATACTTAAAGTTGACACAATTTTTCATTTAGACACCTAAACTCAAGAGCGTTCCTATTGAGCACTTATACTACCCGAATCTTATTCCAATTATGCACTTCTTGCTGAGCTGGCACATATAGTGAATTTCACCCGATATAGGCGCGTGAAGACCCAAAAAAATATATTTTTTATATTTCTCATTTTTATTTCCTTCATCTTCTCCCTCAAAAACAAAACAGAACTGCTAGTTGTATCTTCACTGCCGGAATCCCGCGAGAGAAACCGGCGCTTCATCCTCTCTACAAAACCAATGAGCCCTCCTCTTCTTGTTCAATTCTAAGAAACTAGTTGCACCCCATCTCCCCATTTCCAGCCGCCACCGCAACAAATTAAGCTGCTCTAAGAGATTTTCGTCCATCACACTGCCGTTGGACTTCATTGCCTCTGATTATAGGGATATAATAGGAGTCAACTATGGGATGTCAATTTTGGTGTACAAGCGATACTAACTATAAACCTTTCTGAAGAATACAGTTTGATGCTTAAGAATGCACATCACTTCATTAAAGTCTCACAGGTTAGTTCACATTTATTTTTTCTTTCTAATTTATTTCTATTTTTTATTATTGGATTTTAATTTTTCTCGTAAATCATAGATTTGATTTAAGGTTGGAGAAGACAAGAGAAGAAGTCGCACCCCCTTGTTGCAGAGAACTGTGATTAAATGAAATCCACCATTTATTGGGTCTTTAAATATCTTGAAGGTTTAAAATGGGTTACTTGATTTGATGAAAGTTTGGGAAATTAATATTGGAGTTGTCTTCGGGTCATCATAGGGAATCTTTAACTGAAGTTATAAAAAATTTGAAGGAGTTTCTCTTAAAATTTTGGATTAAAATCTTATTTGGAAGAAGAACACACATGAAAATAGTGAAGAACACCAAGACCACTAATTATTTTATTTATTAAATAGATTTAACATAGTTTTTTTCTTTTTTTTACTCAAAATAATATATGTCCTTTTTTATTCGTCATTCTCCACGTCATAAATTAGGGCATTGCACAAACTTTTTAAGTTTGGCTGATTGTCAAAGAAGTGCTCTATTGGAATAAGTATCGGGTAGTAGAAGTGCTCAATAGGAACTCCCTTAAGTTCATGTGCCTAAATAAAAAATCGTGCCAAGTTTAAATGTCTCCGTATGCATTCATCCTTTGAAAAATAGAGGAAAACAGGTGCAATCCAAAAAACCTCACAAAAAGAAGGTGAGATAAAAGCAAAATATGCAGAGCCCGAAATGGTTCTGCAGCAAAAGTTAACCCAAAAAGCGAAGTCCCCTCCGAATTCCTTATTCATTCTACTAAACAAAATGAAAATTAAAATCAAAGGAAAGGAAAGAAGAAAATTCGAAATTATGGTAGTATAGAGTCTCCAATCCCTAGCTGTGTCTTTTCTAACATAGGTTCTCACTCCCTAGTTGATGTCGTCATAACCCGATGACTTTTCCAATATAGGGTCCCACTCCCTAGTTGATGCTGGCATAACCCGATGACTTTCCCAATATATGGTCTCACTCCCTAGTTGATACCGGCATAACCCGATGATTTTTCAAAAAGAGGGTCCCACTCCCTAGTTGATGCCGATATAACCCAATAATTTTCCGACGTAGGGTCTCACTCCCTAGTTGATGCCAGCATAACACTATGATTTTTCCAACATAGGCTCATATTCCCTAGTTGATGCCGTCATAATCCGATGACTTTTCCAATATAGGGTCATACTCACTTGTTGATGCCGGCATAACCCGATAAATTTTCCAGCATAGGGTCTCATTCCCTAGTTGATGTCGGCATAACCCGATGATTTTTCCAACATATGGTCCCAATCCCTAGTTGATGCGGGCATAACCAGATTATTTTCTAAAGGGTCTCCATTCCCTAGTTGATGCCAGCATAACCTGATGCTAACATAGGGTCATTATCCCCTAGTTGATATTTCCTTATAATAGGGTCTCAAATCCCTAGTTGATTTCATTTAGGATATAGGGTCTCCACTTCCTAATCTCTTTTTCCCAAGGATACACAATCCTGGTTTTAGTGTTTTCAATAGTGAAGTAGTTTAGAATTTTGTTGTGATAACTCACAAAATTTTCCTAGTGAAAATTGGAGCAGAAAAATTTCATTCATTTTTTTTTTGTCTCAGCAGGTTTTATCTCGAGGCACAAGGTTTGAGACGACCAAAAGAATAAGTCTCAACCCAGAATAAAAATAAAAGAAATAAAAGAAAAGAAGTGAATTCAAATGTAGAAGCGGAGAAAAGATGTGGACTGCTCGAGATATGATTCAATTCACGAGCTTCGTATATCCAGCCTTGATCCAAAAAGCTGGAGAAGAATAAACCAGCGTTTGCAGTTAAAAAGCATCAAGGTTCATATTAAAGTCTGCAGAAGATCCAGCCGAGACTCAAAATCAAAATTCAGAAGGTTTATAGATAAAAATCTTGTAGCTCATAGTTGATAGGTTTAGTTAGTTCAGTTTTTCATTTCAATCTTGGTGTAACAAGGAGCTCATCAAGTAGTAACAGCAGCAACAATAGTGAAATCACAGCTATTTGGTAGTCCCGGGTACAAAAATTTTCAGAATTACACTAACCTGATTCCTTTATAGCCAAGGATATGTAGGCAACCTCCGAAGCAAGGTTCGGTCAAATTTTTTCAAAAAATGCTTCCCAGGGAGTATCTAGACAGGCAAAAATTGCTCATAATAGCTTATTTTATCTTTGGCCAAAAACTCTTCGTGTTTTCAAGTAAAGAGGGGCAGTTGTGAGCATATGATTTTTGTCCTATTTTTCTAATTTATTTTAATTTTAGAGGTTTTTGTAGGATTTTATCAATTGTTTGCATTTATGTGCACATTTAATTTTGTTAAAATCATGAAAAAATGCCCCAAAAATATCAAAAATTTCATACACTGCATATTAGATTTTGTGTTCATATTTTAGGATTAATCGTTTAATTAATTATTTTATTAAAATAAAAATCACAAAAAATATTTTTTCAGCCTTTAATATTAGATTAATAATTTTCTCTCCATCAATTTAGGATTAATTAATTTTGTAAACATTATAAATAGATAATTAGTTGATTCTAAAGATTATATTAATTTAGGACTTTAATTAATTTAGTTAAGTATTTAAAGGAAAAGAAAAAAAAGAAAACAAAACAAAAGGAAATGAGCAAATATTTGATCTAGGCCAATCTCTAATGGCCCAAATATCCCAATCCACCCACGCCCATGTCCAGCCCAATTCCCTTTAAACCCCGGTCCACCCCCTAAAAGATAAAACGACGTCGTTTCATCTTCCTTTTACCCCATCTATTGGATCATCTTGATCAACGGCCCTGAACTAAAGCCCTTCTCCCTTTAAAAGTATATGAATGAGACATACCCCAAATTCCTAAAACTTCTTTAGCCTTTCACCTCCCACGTCTCCAAAGAACCCTAGCCGCCGGAAATCGCCTTTCGACGGAGCCGCCCTATACACCTCCAATACCACCCCAAATTAACACCAGACAACTACCATAACCTCCTCATCCTATATCTACCACTGATTTCTCCAAAATCTTTACCCATTTGCTCCAATTTTAGATCAAAAATTCTGAAAGAAAACTAAAACCCTAACTCGTCCCCTTTTTTTATGGTTTCAAAGGCTTGATTTGAGCCAAAGTTTATGCCAAAAAATTATTTTTGACAAGAAAAATCGATTAGGGTTAATTTTGATTTATTTGAAGACTTGCTGAACTCCGACCAAGTACCTATTGGCCAGCCAAGCTCCGATGCTTGCATAGCTCATCGACCCGCCTTGGTTTCCAACTCAGTTTCCAGTGAACTCAGTCGTTTTTTCTTTTTTCCCTTTTCTTTTTTGTTTTTTCTCATGCATTATTAAATCTGCATTACTATTTTAGGTTTCAAGTTTTATCTTTATTTTTGTTGGCTTTGCTCTTTACTACAACATTAAAATAAGATTTAGTTTAGATAAATTGTATAATTCTCTAGTTAACAATATTGTTATTTAGTTAACCTCTCTTTGTTTAGTCCAGTTCAACCAACTTAACTAAATTAGTTTCTGTATTTAGATTACTTAAAATGCATGTTCGTATTTTGTATTACAAGTTGTTGTTTAATTAACCCTAAGGTTGTAATCACATGATGTGTCATGAAGTCTTGATTTGCTTGGTATGAGGTCTGATGTATGTCCTTATTTGCTATTCAGATTCAGTAGAAACCTTAGTTGATAATAATTAAAAATTAGGAGGTTGAAAAGGTAATAACAAGAACATAAAAGGGGCCAATTGGGAAATGAAATAGAGGTTTGATATCATAAGCTTCTAGAAGGGGTTAATGGGTAATCAAACAATCGGAATTTGGGTCAGATTGGTTTAAGATCGCAATAAGAAGAATTTAAAAGGGCAAAATTGATATTTTAAAATGAAAAAATAACATAAAGTTCTAGTATTGAACAGTTGTCCTCATTCTTAGCATGAAAATGCTGAAATTAGGTAGAAAAAAAGGACATACAACTGTTACAATATGTTGTACTATCTAATATTTCAGAATTCTAGGGTAGAATATTCCTTTTTATGCTATTTTTGTACACTCTATAAAAAAAAGACCTTCACTCATTATCACACACATTCATCAGCATACAGACCCTAAGAAATCTTTTGAATACATAGAAAACATTCTCTAAATGAACACTCATTTTGAGATTGGTTTTGACTCACAAAAATCTTTTGCATTTACTAAAACGGTTCAGGAGTTCGGATTTCTTCTAAAAACTTTGGTTTATCTAAGCTGGATCATGAACTGAAACTGGTTTTCTGGTACTGGAGTTTCTTCATTCCTGCTGTTTAATTGCCTGGTGATTGCTTCTTTTTCTGGGTTTGTTATTGGGTTTCCTATTAGCCATTAGACCTTTATTTGGTCTCAGCTCTTGTTTCTTACAGTAGGTATGTTGATATCTTATCTGTAGCCCTCTGGGAAATATATGAATGAAAATGTGAACTGGTGTCCCTATTGAATTATATGTCTTTTACTAAGATTCTTCTTCTTTAAAATTGTCTCTGAAAGATACATCTTGTTTTTCAGAGTTGATAATATTTTCCTGGTGTTTCTGCTTGTTCACAATGTTATACAGATTACCTTCTTTAGTTTCTGAGTATTTTAGAAGACTATATTGATTGATCTGTATGTCATCATGCTTAGTTTTTAAGTCTTGTTTCGCATTATGGCCTTTGTTATTTCTGTCCTGCTTATACTTAGCTTTGCATCATGAGCTATGATAGATCCGATTCCTTTTCATTGTTGTTGCCTACTATTTTTTCTTTGTTCTTTCGAATATATGATGATAATAAACTGCTCTTCACAAAAATTTTCTTATTTTCTTTATTTGTATGTAGAGTTATAACTACAAAAAGGGAAAATTTGAGATCTATTGGTTTGGAATAAAAGATGTTTGATTTGCAAAGCAGCTCTATACTTGCCTTTGTAATTCAAAGGCCCTTTTTGAAAGCTGGTGACAAGTGAAAGAGCCCAAAACCATATGGGGTGTTCAGTGGAGATAACAAAGTTTCTTTAAGGATGTAGTCATATATCTAAATGTGTTGTAATTTAAATCTAAGGACTGTTACTAATGAACTAATATTTGTATAGAATTAGTATGGAGTATATTGTAATATTTTTCTTTTAAATTAATTGATGTGGTTAATAGTTGTATTTTATAATATCTTAGTAAATTGCATGTCAATAGCCCATTGTTAAAAATACAGCTATGTTGTCTTAGAATTATTCGAATGAGGACTATAAGAAATGGGTCAGACTTGTAACTTGGCCCAATCTGGGAATTACATGAACAAGTCTGGACCCAGGCAGCTGGGCCTGGGTACTAAGCCCAATAGCTTGACCCGAGCTATGGGTTTACCTCTTTGAATTGTAACATAAATTTCAATTTTTTACTTAAGGGGTTGGAAATCACAGTAGTATAGTTAATTTTAAAACATAAATAATTTTCTAATATTTACTCTTGTGTGAACCGAATTAGGGCTCAAATAATGCGTGCTGGGTTATTTCCCTTTTATGGCTGAAAACAGAACCACAATAGGCCCAGTCATTTAAGAATCATGACTGGGCTAGCTTTACCAAATAGCCCATTGGGTTGTTTCTCTTATATTTTAGGTTTGTAACCATTAATGCTAGATTATACCCAAAGTAATTTAATTATATCCTTATACGTTGCCATGAATTTTTTACAACAATCAATTAGCTTAGGAAAATCTGAACATCGTTGTTTTGCTTTAGGCGCGATTAATAAATCATCATGAGTATGGGTACAGTTTTCATGATATAGTTATGATACCTAATTCTTAAATTTAGGTGTGCATTTCGTATGACCCGATCATAACAACTTTGAATAACGAATATAAAAAAATATTTCGCAAATTGCCGGTGCAATTCATGTAGCGTGGTTTGCAATGTGTTCCAAAACGGTAAGTGTACGACAATCGTAACTTGTTCAAGAAATAACTCCACAAATCCTAAAAAATTTATTAAATAAATAAATGCTATTATAAAAGTTAAAAATTTACAATAGGTTTAAAACATGTGATTAATCGGATAATTAAGCCATCTATTAATAGTTAAGCGACCGTGCTAGAACCACGAAATCCGGGAATGCCTAACACCTTCTTCCAGGTTAACAGAATTCCTTATCTAGTTTTTCTGGTTTCCCAGACTTTTAAATGAAGTCAAATTTCCTTGAATTAGGATTTTTAAAATAAACCGGTGACTTGGGACACCATAATATCCCAAGTGGCGAAATAAAATAATCACATTTCGAATAATGTCACTTAAAGGTGAAAAACTCCCTTATATCCCTCCATCAGGTAAAAAGGAGGTATGACAAGCATGGTATTTGCAAGTTAAGCAAGTAAAAGACATGGACAGTGCAACAACAACTTAGATAGAGGTCAATTACAAGACAATAACAATATGTCACGACCCAAAATCTAACTATGTCGGATGGCGCCTATCGTGATACTAGGCCATTAACTTATTTCCAAATACTCCATTTTTCAAACAAATACTTAAATAAAATCATAATTTATAGCAGAAATTCAATAAGATAAAAGTAAAAATCAAAGTCCAGCGGAAAGAAACATAATCCCGATCTCTGGTGTCACTAAGTCATGAGCCAAAACTGCTATATCTGTTCGAAATAACATTGCAAACACGGTTGAGAATATCCAAATAAACATTCTAAAGGAAGATAAGGAAAGGAGAAGGCGAAACTACGGTAGCCAAGCAGCTACGTCGTAATCTCCATAAAAAGTCTCCAATTGGCAAGATCAGCAACCGCTATCATGCCCCGAGATAACTGGATCTGCACACAGGGGTGCAGGGGATAACGTGAGTACATCAACTCAATAAGTAATAATTCCAAACTATGGAATGACAGTAGTGACGGTCCAAACCTCAATAAGTTGAAACCGTAAATTGTATAGAAAAGTAGACACACTTACAGTTCATGTAGTTTCTCAGCAGTAATTAAACACAGTATAAACGATACAGAGTATAAAGCTCAGGAAACTCTAAGTCCAAATGTACAGATAGCATGCTGAATGTTATGTACAATATTTTCACTCATAGTGCTCAACCACTTGGTACTGTATACGGCCCACTCGGCCCAGGGAAGATCCATCCTGGAATGCATATATATCAGAGACTATAAGTCACCCAGTACCGAAGAAAACAGGCTGATCCAGCCTTATACAAAGATCCATCTCCATACCAATACTTCGGACAACATCCATGTCCAGGGAAGATCTATACTTCAATACAATCAACTGCGCTCACTGGGGTTGTAAAGACTCCGGAGGGCTTCTCTAAGCCCAAGCGTTATATCAATGCCAGCGAAGGCATGATCAATATCTTGTTGCGGCGTGCAACCCGATCCCATATTGTCAATCAATATCAGGCTCTCGGCCTCACTCAGCCATTACTCTCCAGTCTCTCACACACGGGCTAAGAATGTCTTGATACAAGCCCGAACAATTATATGATATGTCAAATAGCAATAATCGAGATTAAGGCATGATATAATATGAATGAACATGACTGAGTATAGATTATAGATGAAGATAATGACATGACAGCAAGAAACAACCTCTTAGGTCTCAACAATGTTGGCGTGAAGCCTTAACATGATAATTAGCATGATTTTCATCTTATTAACTTAATCACATAATTACAATACAGATATCATAAAAGAGTCACTAAGCGGTGCCATGGAATGATCTAAGCTGTATTTCTTGCGGTGCACACCCACATGCCTGTCACTTGGCATTGCCTTACTTCAGTAGTAATCATAGAACACACAGTTCGAGGTTTCGAACCCTCAAAACCAATTTTGGAAGCGTTACATACCTCAAGCCAAGAAAAACTCTAGCCCGCAATGCCCTTGCCTCTTGATTCAGCCTCCAAATTCCCCGAATCTAACCGAAATCAGTATAACCATCAAAATATTCTAAGGGAACAAATCTGACTCAAAAATAATCAGATTACATCAAAATTCCGAAATTGGTCAAAACCCGACCCCGGGCTCACGTCTCGAATTTCGATAAAAATCATTAAACTAGAATCCTTACACTCTCATGGGTTTATACATACCAAGAACACCAAAATCCGATCACAAATGATCCCTTCAATCCCTAAATTAAGGTCTCCAATTTCCAAGCCCTAACTCCCAAAGTTTAGGCTTCAAATCCCCCAAACTTCATGTTTAATTTGGTAGAAATCACAATAGGGTCGAGTATTAAGTCCATAAATCTTACCTCCAAGAAGTTCTCTTGAATTCCCTCTTCAATCTCCCTCAAGAAGCTCAAACACTGACTCAAACATGGTGAACTATGGCCAAAAATTGCAAAAATGGTCTTTTAAACATACTGCCCAGCGATTTAAATTCCTTAATCGTGATCGCGGGAAGTCCATCGCAAACGCGAAGCAAAAACTTCCCTGACTCAAAATTTACTCTACGCAAACGCGTCGCTTCCCACGCGAACGCGATGCACAACAGCCCTACACCTATGCGATTGCTAACTAGGGATCACGTTCGCGATGAACAAATGCATGGTCAACCTCTGGTCCACTTAACCTTACGCGAACACGACCTAACTCACACGTTCGCGAACAACAACCATACAGCATTACATGATTGTGTCCCCAGCTATGCAATCGCATAGAACACAATCTCACCCCTACTTGGCTAAGCCTATGAGATCACTTCCTTGACTATGTGATCTCATAGAACAAAATGCCTGCAATAGACTTGAAGAATATCTGTAATTTCTCAAACATGCATTTGATTCATTTAACCACCTGAAACTCACCTGAGGCCCTCGGGACCTCAAGTGAACATGGAAAACACATTCCATAACATCATTCAAACTTGTTCCAACCTTTGGAACACTCAAAACAACATCCAAAAATCGAATCATCATTGGATTCAAGCCAAAGAAATTCCAAAACTTCTAAATTCCGCTTTCAATAAAAAAAAGTCTATCAAACCTCGTCCGAATGACCGAAAATTTTGCACATACATCAAAAATGACGCAACGGACCTACTCCAACTTTCAGAATTCCATTCTGACCCCTATATCAAAATCTCCCATATCAACCGGAAAACACTAAAATTTCATTTTCGCCAATTCAGGCCTAAATCTTCTTTGGACCTTCAAAACACATTCTGAACACGCCCTTAAGTCCCAAATCACCTCCTGAAGCTATCTGATTCATAAAAATCAAATTCCAGGATTATTACTCACAAGTCAACTTCCGGCTGACTTTTCCAACTAAAGACTAACTTAAGAGACTAAATGTCTCAAACCTTCCCAAAACCATTCCGGATTCGAACTGACTAACCCGATACCATATAACACAGATTAATAATGCATAAAAAGCATAAATGGGGGAAACGGGGCGATAATTCATGAAATGACCAGCCGGGTTGTATATAACAAGTTACACAAAATATGTAAATACAACAATAACAGCTCAAGGTAATGGCACAAATGTATACATAAGAAATAAATATCACATCATAATGCATGTCACTCATCCTCACCTGCATGAGCACACCATTCGTGCCATGACCTCACGATATTAAAAGTATAATAATATGAATGAAATGGCACGGCATCACCCTTCGTACTTTACACTCTTCCTCAAATTATAATGAATATAAAAAAAATGGCATGACATCACCCTTCGTGATTTACACTCTTCCTCGCATGATAATGAATATAAAAAATGGTACGGCATCACCCTTCGTGCTTTACACTTTTCCTTACCAAACATATGAATATATATAATATGTCAAGGCTGAAAGTATAAATAACATCGAGGAGAGTGTTTAACGGATATTCCAATCAAATTCTCAATCACAACTTTACAATCGAACAATGATTGTTAAAGCGATTCGAATAGCATCTCAATGAACCCTCAAAGGATATATAATTCAAATACTTCCACAAATGCCACAATTAATCAACAACACAAGTATGGAATCTAGAATCTCAAAATATCAGTCGTACCAATGTATTAATGATTTTGCATAGAGATGACTGAATTGGACGCATCAACATATTCTCAGAATTTTTATCAAATTGATCAAGTTATATTAGTCTAAGTTTCAATTCAACATTTAATACTATGTTCTCAATATCTAGAGGTTAAGTGAAGCAAGAAGGTCATGAAATTATATAAGTACAAATGTAACATAATCCACTTCCCGAGCATGATTAACTCTAGAGCATATATATACGCTCGTCACCTCATATATGCATCACCCCCGTATGTAGCAAACAATGACAAATAGGGGGAAAATTCTCTCAACAAAGTTAAAATACTTACCTCGAACAAGCCAATAACAATACCGAGCAAGCCAAGCGATGCTCCAAAAATATCATCACGCGCGTAGTAACCTCCGAACGGCTCAAAACTAGCCAAAATCAAGTCAAATATATCAAAAAAATCCCAAGGAAACAATTCCAAATGATAAAGATCAAATCCTAAATCAAATCTCAAATCCGGACAAAAATCACACTCGGGACCATGCCTCGGAATCCAACAAAACTAACAAAATCTGGCAATCCATTTAATTACGAGTCCAACTATACTAGTTTCACTCAATTCCGACT
Organism: Nicotiana glauca; assembly: GCA_026770625.1. Classification (NCBI taxonomy): domain Eukaryota; kingdom Viridiplantae; phylum Streptophyta; class Magnoliopsida; order Solanales; family Solanaceae; genus Nicotiana; species Nicotiana glauca. The sequence continues at coordinate 81,814 of MU771064.1, read as the reverse complement.
CCAAATCGATGTTCAAAACTCAAAAATTCATATTATGAAACTTTAGGCCAAACCCCCCAATTTTCTCTTTAAAATTCATGAACCAAAAGCTAAAATTGAAGATAGATTCATGGAATATAACCAAAACTGAATAGAAAACACTTATCCCAATTTATATGGTGAAAATCGCCTCAAAAATTGCCCAATTCCGATCCTCAACTCAAAATATGTTAAACGGACAAAACCCTCATTTTAATACTATTCTACCTCGTTTCTTGTGCCAAAGAATCTAGAAACTTGATTTTGATGCCTCCAATGGATTTCTTATGAAATTCTAGTCAAGTTAGGCTCTTGAATCACTACATTTGACCTTCTATTGAAGAAGATGTGTTGGTTTCAATATTTGAAAATAGTGTAGATTTCTAAATACGAAGTCACTGGCAATTTCGTAATTAATCTGAAAAATCTAGCAACCCAATTCATAGTAAAATGATCATAAACTCCCCAAACAATGTTCAAATTTGATGATTCTTTTTTCTATGACTCCGTAATTATGATACAAATCTAAGGTTTCTATAAAAACAGAAATTAGAGCTCATTTGATTAATGTAGTATCATTTATGCTTGAAGAAACAACCTCGAATATAAAAAAAATGAGACCAACACAACCCAAACTTATCTGAAACTCACCCGAGCCCCTCAGGACCACGTCCAAACATACCAACATGTTCCATAACATAATACAGACTTACTTGAGGCCTCAAAACACACATCAAAATATCGAAACGACGAATCACACCTCAATCTAAAAATCAATGAATTTGAAACTTCCAACTTCCACAACCGATGCCGAAACCCATAAAATCACCTCCGGTTGACGTCAAATTTTACACACAAGTCACATTTTATATTACGAGCCTGCTCTAACTTCCGAAATTAAAATCTGGCCTCGATATCAAAAATTCCACTCTCGGTCAAACATTCTAAAATCCAACTTACGTCATTTCGAGCCAAATTCACTACGGACCTCGAGATAATAATCCGGACAAGCTCCTAAGTCCAAAGTCACCCAACAGAGCTAACGGAACCATCAAATTCTAATCCGAGATCAAATACTAAAAAGACAAACTCTATCAACTCTTTCAAATTTAAAGCTCCTTAATTGAGATCATTCCTCCAAATCTGTCCCGAATAACCTGAAAACCAAAACCGACCACTCAAATAAGTCAAAATACATGATACGGAGCTACTCACGCCCATAAACTACCGAGCGAAGTGCAAATGCTCAAAACGAACAGTCGGGTCGTTACATTAATAAATTTTCATATGTAGGTTAGGAAGGTAAAAATTCCAAATATAAATAACACGAGTGGAAAGATATTAACAAAGCTAGGACTCAAGAATAATGTCTATAGAAGATTAAGTATTCAAAAAGATAAATCTAAATCATACAAAAGAAAAATATTCAATACATTATGGTTTGCTACTCATAATCACTAGAATACATTGTATCTTGCTAGTGAATAAGCTAAATTAATTTAGTTTCAATAGGAGTTGCATAATAGATTTGGGAATTAGGATTTCAGTTGAACTACTCGTTAGCTTGTAACCATTTTCATGATTCAAAGGCCAAATGAATAATTTAATACTTTATTATTTTTAAACTTAATACATAATATTTTTTCACATATAAATTTATTTGATACGTGTCGCACCTCCTTTTGGCGCTACCACACCCCGCAAAGGGCGTGGTAAAGGGAATTTTTCTAATTAAAGGACAATCGAAACGGGATTCGTTTATTAAGATTTAGAGTCGCCAATTGGGAGATTAATGGTGTCCCAAGTCACCGGTTGAATCCCGAATCGAGGAAAAGATTGACTCTATATTACAGTCTGCGTACCAGAAATCCGGATAAGGAATTCTGTTAACCCGGGAGAAGGTGTTAGGCATTCCCGAGTTCCGTGGTTCTAGCACGGTCGCTCAACTGTTATATT
>MU771064.1:45613-58482 GCA_026770625.1 Nicotiana glauca | reverse complement strand
CTGAACAAAAGACAAGACAAGAATACGACCTTAAAAGAATAAGTTAGAACCTGTATTGTTTGATGGCTTTAATACTCAATAACGCACAGGGCCATGAACAAGATTTCAAACGGAAAACATCGTCGGAAGGACCTCGACGGACTCAACCTCAGAACCGCTGAACATCGGTTGATTTCGAGGTTGTTTTCGGCTATTTTTCGAGCTGATTTTGGACTATTTTTGCTGGGTATTAGGAGAGGAGGGGGACTGATTTTTTTATAATGGAGAAGAATAAGAACCGTCAAGAGGGTCGTCCCTTACTGCCCCTGTATATTCTAAGTATACAGAATGTATATCAAGTGTATACCCCGTCTCCCAGGTCCCGTTTTTTTTCTGTCCTCTCTTTAAAATATCCCCAGATCACACTCTCTCGCCCCCTTTTTAACTTCCCTTGCAGAATGGGGAGGTACCAAAATTTTCTTCTTTTTTCAGTGTATATATATTGTATATTCAGTGTATATAGAGTGTATACAAATCCCTCCTCTCGTTCCTCTCCCAGAATATTTCGTTATCTCCCTTCTATCTCCAACCCCTTTCACGTGTTTGACCGTGTATCTATGGAAAATGAAGACTTAAGCTCTTCAAAAAATATTAGTCCAAATCCCCCTTTAAAACCCCACTAATCCATGTTTTGTTCTCCATGTTTTCTTCCTTAAAATGAGTAAAGGTGTCTCCCACCTCAAATTGTGTGTCCCCCATGTCTTGTGTTATGTGTAGGGTGTGGATGGTTTGGATTGTTATAGGTTAGGTCCGAATTTTAGTCAAAATATGGGTCGTTTGAACCCGAATATTATTCTTTGCCCGGAACCGAGAGTGAAAACACGATTTTATTTAATTAATCCTACATAAGCAAAATAACTATTAAAATGAGACTAACAATTGTAATTTTCGAAATTATATAAAGATAAAAATATAAAGTACTATTTTTGTATTTTTAAAAGATTAAAATGGCTATAAAACATTAATAAAACTATTTTTTGTAATTTTCGAAATTATATAAAGATTAAAAATAAGGTGCTATTTTTTTGTATTTTTTTAAAAGATTAAAATGGCTACATAACATTAATAAAACTATTTTTTTTGTAATTTTTGAAATTATATAAAGATTAAAAATAAGGTACTATTTTTTTGTATTTTCAAGTTTATGAGAAATACATAAACTAAAATTTATATATCTTTTATTTTTGTATTTTTTTTATTTTTGTAATGAAAATAAAATGAAAGAGTCAAAATTAGCTGAAATAGCTATATTAGAGCTAAATTAAATATTTACGCTAAAAATGTGAAAATTCTTGGGGAGGGTCAAAAATCACATGTCTACAATACAGTTCGGTATTTTTTTGGTTTCTTTTCATAAAATAAAAAATCTACTCTAATTATCGATACGGTTATAGACAGGGGCGTATCTATAGTCTGCAATACGGGGCATGTGCACCCATGGTCCGTCCGTCAAATTAGATATTTTATGTACGTATTTTCTAAAATTTGTCCAGTATTATGTATTGACACTCATGCTCTATAAAAGTTGAATGGTGCACTTGGTTCAACACTTAATTAATTTTCTTCTTTTTTTAGTAGTGCACCCATATTATCGAAATCCTAGATCCGCCTCTGGTTATAGATTATATAAAAACCTACGATTTTATTAAAAGAAATCCAATAATCGATTCGGTGCGGTATAGTTCGATCGGTATAATTAATTTTTAAGTATTCATCGACACAGCTTCCGGTTACCCCTCACACTCACATGAATCACGACGGATGAGACCAATCACCAATCACTATTTATATAAAATATATTATTGGGTCTAACAGTGCTTTAATAAGCAAATGATTAAGATATGGATCTGGTTAACTAATGTTGTATATTTTCGTGGATTTTTTATTTATTTAAAAATATGCATCTGAATCATGATAGGGAAATGTGTAGGATATCAAGGATTCAATAGGATTTGGCCAATATTTTTAGTTTTTCCTTTCCTACGTCTTAGCTCTTTTTTATTTTCTTCATTAGGTTTGTGATATTTGCAAATCTGAAATGAAAATGATAACAAAATTTACTTGGTTGCCGAGATAGAAAGGCACGCCAAGCAGACAAATCAGCTGCCCAACATATTTGACCGGATTTTACTTTCACCTGAAAGTTTTAATTTGATGTCTCCGTGTGCTAAACATGAGTATTGTAGTTATTTGATTAATGAATATGACTTAGCTGATAAATTTGTATTTTTTATTTTACAATTTTCACTAAAATATTTTATTAGGCATGGCTAAAAACACTGATTTGAAATTTATTCACAGTAATATTACTGAAAAATTTAATAACGCTACCTATATATCTTGAAAATTAACATTAAGAAAAATTATATATATATATATATATAATTATAAAATAATATAAAGTAATTTTAATTATAAGTAAAATATCTAGGTAAAAATATATTATATAGTATATGATCACATAAGTGGGAGGAATTATAATGTCAAGGGCTTAATTAATTTTTCAGGTGAAAGTTCTATACAATTTGGCAAAGTGACTATTGCAATAATTATAGCAAAGTAAAATGATTGTTGTGCAACAAAAGGAAAAAAATGACTTTTGGGTAATGAACACAAAGCTGAATGACTTTTGTGTAAAAAAAAAAAAAGTAATTTTTGGATAATAAACACAAAGCTGAATAACCATCCATGAAATTCACTCGATAAAAATACTAATTTAATGATTTCCATGACATTTTGGTAAAGTTGAGTGACTTTTTCGTTACAAAAGATAATTTATCTGCTTTTATGTAATAAAGTAATAATTAAGTAGCCATTCATGATCTATAATTAACCCAAATAAACATGGTTGAACGTTAGGTTTAATTTTATATATTTGCCAACTTGCTTGAGACCGACATGTAGATTTAGTTATAGTGGTTGATGTCAATCCAGCTTGAGTTAAACTAAACCAAGCTTTATACAAACAAACAAGCTGCTACCTGAAGAAGATAAAAAGGACACATCTCGTAGAGACTGTATATCCCAAAACTAGAGGCTGTCACCCCAATTCATGCAGAATTACTGGTCTTTTTGGAAGGATTAAGACTTACAGTTTTTTTTCTAAATTTCAGTTTTTAAAAAACGAAAATATTTTGTTAAAAAACAAAAAATATATTTTTTTCTATTTTTACAAATTTGTTTTTCCAGTTTTTACAAAACAAAATTCTTTTAAAAAATTAAAAAAAAATATTTTTTGAAAATAATTTTTTCAGTTTTTAAAAAATGAAATTATTTTTACAACAAAAATTTTAGTTTTTACAAACTTATTTTTTCAGTTTTTACAAAAAGAAAATCTTTAAAAAACTGAAAAAAATATTTTTCAAAAACGAAAATATTTTGTTGGAAATATTTTTTTCAGTTTTTAAAAAACGAAAATATTTTGTTAAAAACTGAAAAAAAAATTTCCAGCTTTTACAAATTTTTTCAGTTTTTACAAATATGTTTTTACAGTTTTTACAAAAAAAATGTATTTTATTAAAAAAATAATTTTTTTCAACATCGTTTTTACAATTTGTTTTGCAAAATTTTTTCAGTATCTACTAAGTTTAAAAAACGAAAATATTTTGCAATTTTTTTTTAAGTTTTACAAAATAAAAATTCTTTAAAAAAACTGAAAACTAAAAACATGGTTCGGGTTGTAGGTTTTTTGTAAAATGGGTTGTGTAAAAAAAAAGGTCATTTTAATCTGTTGTTGCCACGTGGCACTCCATCCAAAATAGGGGTATTATTGTTCCAAAGTATGACGGTAGGGATTTGGATAGCTCAATAGTATAACGAAAGGTACAAGCAAACAATATTTGAAAGTAGAGGGGTATATGTGGCCCTTTGCCGTTTTAAAAAATGGCTCGCTACACTAACAAATACCACAAAATTATGCCCGTTTTACACCGATAGTCCCCCCTAAGGAACTGTTCTTTAAATGTGGTACCCGTTTTATATTTTATTAGGAAAAATGCATAAGTACCCCCCTGACCTATACCCGGATTCCCAACTACACACTTTTTCTTTGTGGGAATCTTATTACCCCCCTAAACTTATTTTAAATGTAATTATTTGCACCCTTAACGCTGACAACCAAACTCTTGGCAAGTGGTGAGCTACACGCGCCCCCACGTATATTTTTAGTACTTTTTTTATTCTTTTTTTTTTCTTATTTCTTATTATTCTCATTTTTTTTTGGTTATTTCATTCTCTTTCTTTTTGTTTTGGTCACCGGCGGCATAAAATGGTGGTCGTCGGAATTTCACAAATACCATTTTTTCCGGCGAATTTTTTTTCCCGGCCAAATATTTTTATCCCAATCTAAGTGTGTTTTATTTTATATATATATAAACTTTTCTTGAAAGTGTAATTTATGTGTGGGAGGAAGAGCAAAAGAAATAAAAACGAATATAAGCTGAGAAAACTTTTTTCAGTTAAAATTTCAATACATCATTTTTTTCTAGTGTGGGAAGGTTTTTCGATGATGAATTTCCCCCAAATCTGAGTGTATTTTGCTTTGCTTATAGATAGATATTTTTTAGAGTTTAATTTGTGTGTGAAAAGAAAAAATAGAAGAAAAACGATTAGACAAAGTCGTCGGTGAATGAATATCCGCCGAAATTAGAGAAGAAACGATAAAAAAAAGTAAAAGAAAAAGGAAAAGGAAAAGTAAAAAGAAAAGTAAAAGGAAAAAAGTAAGAAAAAATGGTAAAAAAGAATAAAAAATTATTTTTCTTGCTTCTGACTCTCCTTTGGGGGAGTGAAATACACACATTCTGCCACGTTAGCATTAATGATACAAATAATTCCATTTAAAATAAGTTTAGAGGGGTAGTAGGATTCCCGCAAAGAAAAAATGTGTTGTTGGGAATCCGGGTATAGGTCAGGGGGGTACTTATGCATTTTCCCTATTTTATTACAAAAATAAACTTTTTCTTTACCAAAAACATCATAGTTCAATATTTGAGCTTTAAATTATTGAGTCCAAATATGGAAATTAAAACTGATAGTACGAGTGTTATTAAACTAATGTATGAGGATTGTACTAATTTTCACAATATTATTTTTAAATGCCGATGGTTAATGCACCAACTGAAGCTCCCAATACCAAGGCACAGTTTTAGGGGAGGAAATGAAGTAGCTCATCGACTAGCTAAAAAAGCTATAAAGTATCTCCCTAGTAACAAATGTGTTTGTCATGCATGTCCGCCTTTTTTTGCTGAAGAAGAAGTTCAAAAAAACAAGCATGAATCTTGTAATAGTATAAGAATTATCTCTAGTGATGTTTGTAATTTCCTAGCAAGTATGGGCAATAGTAATTCCCTTAAGACTATGTCTTACTCCTGTAATTTGTCTTTTAAGTAATATAAATATCGTGCTTTTATGTTCAAAAAAAATATCAGCTAGTAAAATTTCAGGAAAAAAAAAAAGTTAGTAGAATTTCTTTCTTTCCCCATAAATAACTTTTGCTTTAATAAGCAAATGATTAATCTATGGATCTGGTTAATTAATATTGTATATTCGTCGCGCATTTCAATTTTTTTTATTTTAAATTTGCATGTGATCGTGATAGGGAAATGTGTAGGATGTCAAGGATTCCGTAGGATTTGGCCAATATTTTTAGTTTTTCCTTTCCTACGTCTTTGCTCTTTTTATTTTCTTCAGTAAGTTTGTGATATTTGCAAATCTGAAATGAAAATAATAACAAAATTTGTCAAAATCAATGGATCGAGTTAATGTTGTTAACAATTTTAGGTTAAGCATTCATCAGTGAAGGATAGGGTGTAGAAGTGCAGAGATGAGAAAAGAAGAACTGGAGCTGGATGTGTAAAATGAACGCTACTTTTTCATTCCACTATCTTTGTTATACATTTATGCTGTAATAATACAGCTAGATGACATTTGTCATTCTCTAACCAAATTACTTACTGCTATTAACAATAATTAACTATCTTACTAACTGCCTAACAGCAATATAACCACTAATTTTAACGATAGTTAGCTAACTCAAGGTATTCCCATTTTACCACCCCCTCAAACTGGTAGGTGCAAAAACATTGAGCACTCCCAGTTTGGATACTAAATATTGATGTTGTGACCTCAGAAGAGCCTTGGTCAAAATGTCTTCTTGTTGCTCTTTAGAACTAACATGACATGTTTTGATTAATCCTTATTGAATCTTCTCTATTATAAAGTGACAATGAATCTCTATATGCTTTGTCCTCTCATGGTAAACTAAGTTTGCTGCAATTTGTTGTGCTGCCTTACTGTCACAAAACAACTCAATTGGTTTCTTCACATTTGCTCCTCGGATTTGAAACCTCGGATTTACACAACGTAGTGCTATGTTGAGGTGAGACACACGCCGCATGATGAGCGTGGGGTCCATTACTGCTGAGGATTCGGACTTGGTCCATCCTGATTGATGATTCTACTGTATTTTTGACTAAGACTTAATTAATATCATTATAGTTTGGGCTAGTTGCCATGTGTTGGGGCCTTGTGCCGACTTGTAGAATCCTTAGGGGCATTTGTACTGATTGACCTCACTTTACTTGTTAAAAATTATACCCTCAGTCATGTTTCTAACTGTTTAATATAATATGAACCGGCTTTTGAAATAGCTAAATCAAAATGATAGTAATGTGTGGGCTGGGATCCCTATCTTACCTTAGTATGCCCGAGATGCTAAGTTTATATTGACTGAGAGGGGTTGAGAACCCAATAGTGAGGATGACTGATATGTTATGGATCGGGCTGCACGCCACAACAAGGTATAGGTATGTGTGTATATATATATATATCGGGCTACGCGCCGCAATAATATATTATATGGATCGGGCTACACGCCGCAGCAGTATATTATATGGATCGGGCTACACGCCGCAACAGTATATTTATACGGATCGGGATGCACGCCGCAGCAATATAGCGCTTAGGCTGTAGGAGCCCCTCCAGAGTCTGCACACCCCCAGTGAGCGCAGTTGACTATTATTATTGGATAGGGCTGTGTGCCACAACGATATATGGATCGGGCTATACACCGCACCAGTATATTGATGATTTTAGTTATTGTGAGAAGTAAATGAGTTGAGTACTGGTTTAAGGGATTTTACTTGACTTCTTCATTTAGTTGTTGTTTAAACGTTCTTACTACTTTGATATAGAACTGCTTAGTGTTTTTACGAGATTTCTTTCCCTTAGTCATTATTTATTATTATTACTCACTGGATCGGAGTACTCACATTACTCCTACACCGTTTGTGCAGATACAGGTATTACTGAGGCGAAGTTCGAGCTATTTCTGCTGTTCAGATTTCATCGGAGTCATCGAGGTAGCTGCATGACATCCGCAAACCCAATTTCTCCCTCTATCCTCTTTACTTTCAGTATTTTAGACTATCTCTTGTTTAGGCAGTTTCTCAGACTTGTATTAGAGACTCTTGACTCGTGACACCGGATCGGTGGGTATGTAGTGATGTTACCTTGATTTTCGCACATTCTATCTACTGTTGCAGATTTCTATTCATGTTAATTTGGTATGTAAACCCTGTCAATTGGTAGTGAACTCTATATGAGGGATTGAGAGTGTTGAATTAGTCGGGCTTGCCTAGCATTGTGTTGGGCACCATCATGACCGGGGTTGGGGTCGTGACAGAATTCTAACACATCAGAATTATACTTAATAAATTGAAATGGTCCTTTTTTATTGACTCGGTGTGACGATCCAAAGGGTCATCACCGTATTTCTCCCTTTCTCCGCGCTTCCGAGGCCTTGAAAATCTCGCTTGCAGTTACCTCGATTTGTGTGCGCAGTCCGGGCGCGAAGCCGGAAAGTTTTTATGTTAAAAGATGTGAATTATGTGAAAAAATTGAAGAATTTTGATATTAATATTGATATAGTTGACTTTGGTCAATATTTTTGATAAACGAACCCGGATCCGTGATTTAACGGTTCCGGAGGATCCGTAGAAAAATATGGGACTCGGGCATGTGCCCGGAGTCGAAATCCGAGGTCTAGAACCCGAGTAAAAGAATTTTTTTTCTGTTAAATTGTATTCTGAAAATATTAAGGAAAAATGGAAATGAAAATGAGTTAGAAAATCTAGGTATCGGGCTCGTATTTTGGTTCCGACGCCCGGTACAGGTCTTAAATATGTGTTAAGCGCTTTCTGTGAAGTTTGGTTGAAAACGGATGTCGTTTGACGTGTTTCGGACTATGAGTTCCAAGTTTGAAAGTTTAAGAAGTTTGAAATGAAAATCATGAGTTTTGAGGCTCAATTCTATGTATATGATGTTATTTTGGCGATTTGATCGCACGAGTAAGTCCGTAGGATGTTTTCGAGGTTGTGTGCATATTTGGTTTGGATCCCCGAGGGCTCGGGTGAGTTTTTAGTAGGTCCCGAGAGGTCTTAGACTTAAAAGTATCAGATGTTGCAGGTCCAGGTGTTGCAGGCCCCCAGCGCGGCCGCGGTCAGCTCCGCACGGTCCGTGCTGGAAGCTGCTCGGCCGCGATGCATTTCTGCGCGGTCCGCGTGGCTAGGTTAAGAGGGCCAGTGGATTCCAGTCCGACCAGCGTGGCCGCGTGCCATATCAACGCGGTCCGCGCTGGAAGATTCAGAAAGGGGTCTTCAGGGTCCTTCCACCAGCGCGGCCGCACACCAAATTCGCGCGGTCCGCGCTGGGCAAGTTTAGAGAGTCATTTTCTTCCCTTTCTCGGCGCGGCCGCGGTGCATTTTTGTGCGGTCCGTGCCAGCCTTCGGTAAAGTATATAAAGTCGGGATTTTCAGTCATTTTTCACTTTTTTCAAAACCCAAAACATAAGAGGCAATTTTTCAAACGATTCTCTTTCTTCAAAACGATTGGTAAGTGATTTCTAACTTATTTTCTTCACTACTTAACATCCTTAAACATAATTTCAATTTCAAAACTAAGATTTTAATGGAAAAATTTGGGAATTTAGGGTAGAGCCTACAGTTTCTAAAATTGGAGATTTGGACTTCAATTTGAGGTCGGATTTCAAAAAAAGTCATATATATGAACTCGTGGGGGAATGGGTAATCGGGTTTTGGTTCGAACCTCGGGTTTTGACCACGTGGGTCCGAGGGCATTTTGGTAATTTTTGAGTAAAACTTTGGAAAATTTATTTTTGCATTCAAGTTGATTCAATTAGCATTTGTTGATACATTCAAGTAATTTGTGACTAGATTCTAGCGGTTTTGTGGTGGATTCGAGGGGTAAAGCTATACTAGAGGCTTGAGTGGATTTTCGGAGCATTTGAGGTAAGTGTTTGTTCTAACTTTGGCTTGAGGGATTAGGATTAGGGTATTATTTGCTACGTGCTAAATGTGGAGTACGGTGTATAGGCATGGTGACGGTTGTCTATGCACCGGAGTCTAGCATGACCGTGAGTCTTATATGTGTTGGATTCGGATTTAATGGTATATTTTTCTTGCTTGGGTTGATAAGCATAATAATATATTGTGATTGGTTTGGCTTTTAGAGCATTGGCTCGGACTAGACATTGTTACCCGAGAAATAGATGACTAAAAGTGGAATGTAAGTATTTATTGTACTCTCCCTTGCCGGGATGATTGAATTGTAATTGTATTCCCTTGCCGGGATTCTCTTATGATTGTTGTTACTCCCCTCGCATTTGAGTTGCAGTCGTTGTTTGGGTGAGTTCTTGGTATTAAATGTTGAGGATCAGGTTGCACGCCGCAACAGTGTTGATGAATGTTAAGGATCGGGTTGCACGCCGCAATGGTAATGATTGTTGAGGATCGGGTTTCACGCCGCAACGGCGGTATATGTTGAGGATCGGGTTGCGCGCCGCAACGGAGTATGGACTGAGTGTATTGTGTTCGTACGTAGGGACTTCCTGTGTTCTCCTTATCAGTTGTTATTGTTCAGCTCTACTTCCTTATCGATAAATTATATATTTAGACTGTAGAACCCCACATCATGTTTTCCCCTCCCCTCTTTAACTGTTTAAATTAGTGTATTTCCTGTTATTGCATATATATATATCTGTACAGGTTATTAGCGGTAGGTCCTGTCTAGCCTCGTCACTACCTCGTCGGGGTTAGGCCAGGCACTTACCAGCACATGGGGTCGGTTGTGCTGATGATACACTCTGTGCATTTCTTTTGCACAGATCAGGACGCAGCTTTCAGACCGCAGCAGTACTAGATCGGGAGCAGACCTTCAGTCTAGGGACTCTTGAGGTAGCCTTGCTGACGTCCGCAGGCCCGGAGTCTCTTCCATCTTTATTCAGTTTGTTAATTCTTGTATTGAAACAGACTGTTATGATTTTTCTTTCAGACTGTTGTATTTAGTGAATCTTAGAAGTTCGTGAGCTAGTGACACCAGGTTCTGGGTAGAGATATGTTTCAAACTTCCACATTTTTGGTAACATTTTAATTAAGTTTAAAGTCTTCCGCACTTGTTTAATTGATTCTGTTTACTTATATTGTTGGGATTATCGGAGAATGTTTAAAGTTTGGCTGGCCTAGCTCCGTTAGTAGGCACCATCACGACTCCCGATGGTGGAAAAAAATCCGGGTCGTGACACTCGGCATGCAAATTTCTCCACATCTAAGTACCCCATATCATTTGCCCATCTGTAGAATTGAAAAACATGCAATTCATCAGTGTCAACAGTTACAATAGAAGGCCATATTATACCATTTTCATACCTCATTACTAGGCCAACTACCAGTTGTCCCTGATGGTGAAATTATAATTTTACAAGAACAACCATCCTGCCTCACTACACCTATGAAAATAACATATGTCCAAATCAGTAAAATATTCAAAATAAAGAGACAATATTGTTTGAAAAAGAACAAGTAAATACAGAAAACAAATCCTAACTTTATCACTTTAAGAGATAAAATATTTCGATATGATAAAAAGCCATAATTTTTTATCCCTATATGCCAAATAAGAGATGGAACAGACAAAATCCAAATAAAAAATAAGAATTTAGTATGTTATTTCAAAAAGCCTAAATTTTAAACCCTAAATAACGAAAGAACCATTGCATGCGTACAAAATATTATTCTACCATGACCAACTTCAATAAAGAATAAAAATACAAGAAAACAACCGGGAATTTCATGAAAGACAACAATCGGACCTTTAATGACTTTTATGTTTCTAGTGGAGGAAAAATGGACGGTACAAGATTGTCTCAGATTCTTATTTTGAGATTGATTTTGAAAAAGAGAGAGGCATAAACACAACCTTCAGACGATCTAATGGAATCCTATGACAACGTTCACTCCATTTTGTGTAGAGGAGTGAAAATATTAGAGGGGAATTGATAGAGACGACTGAAAAAATAAAAATAAAATTAGTGTTTTAGGGCAAAAATGAATGGGGAAATATCGGTACTTAGTGGGTTTTCCCGCCTAACACGTGGCAGATTTTTTTTTGTTTATTGCTGACTAGGTTGCCACGTTTGTGAAAATATAATGGACACACTATGAGTCATAGGTCAGAGGTATTTATTAGCTCACATATGCTTAAGTTTAAGTGTTGATATGGGAATTTTAAAAGTTCATTTACCGGCATGACAAAGGGTACAAGTTTAAGTGGTCAGGAGGCCTTTTTACCTTTTAATTATAAGTAAAATACCTAGGTAAAAATATATTATATAATATATAATCTAGAATGTATCACATAAAGAGGAGGAATTATAATGTCAAAGGCATAAGAGATTATCTAGAATGTAAGTGTTTCTAAACTAGTTTCTTTCAATCTTCCACTACATTTTCTTAGATTTCAGCCAAAGATCTTGTGTTTTCATGGTGAAATTGGGGTTTTTTTTGGTAGAAATTAGGGATTTGGTAAATTGGAGATTTATATCTCAAATACCGGTGTTAGGGGTGGATGGTTAATCAGGTTTTGGTCCAACTTTCGGGTTTCGACCAAGCGGGCCCGAGTGTTGACTTTTTTAATAATGGCCTAAGTTGAATTCTATGCAATTGTGGGTACTTCCTAAGGCTTATTTGGAATCATTTGGTTGATAATCTGCTAGATTCTATTGGTTTAGAGACTTGTTTGAAAGGAAAAATCGTGATTGAGCTTTGAGTTTGGTCTTTGGAGTGAGTTAAGTGTCGTGTTTAATCTTGACTAGATGCAATATGACTTGTTTATCTATTTGTTATATGTTTAAATATTGAGAACAACGTATACGTGAGATGACAAGTACCTATGTGTTGCAGTCGGGTTAAAGCATGCAAGTGGGGCTTGGTTTCTTGTAATTATAGCTTCCTTTGTTCATGTTATCCATGTTTAGACTACTATTATTAAATTGATCGTCCTTATCATGTTTACGGATCTTTTGGTGATAATTGAGTATTAATTCCGAAGTTGAGGTTGATATTATGGAACCAAATATTGAAGTAAGTCTTGTATTTGTTATTTTATTCCCCTGTTGTTATTTGTTCATTGCATTATGGTAAAGAGGAGTGTTAATGCATCAAGAGTGATACCATATCATACTGTGAGTGTTAATGCACGAAGGGTGATGCCGTGCTATATTGGGAGTGTTAATGCACGAAGGATGATGTCGTGCTATATTGTGAGTATTAATGCACGAAGGGTGATGTCGTTCTATATTGTGAGTGTTAATGCATGAATGGTGATGCCATGCCATGTTATGAGAGTTAATGCACAAAGGGTGATGCCGTGTCGTTTTATTAATTTATGATAAAGTTGAAAATAAAAGCACGAAAGGTGATGTCGTGCATTTTTCCTTTGTGTGTTTGCTTGTTCTTATTGGTTCATAGTATATTGGT